>MU723839.1:8227-23895 GCA_026770625.1 Nicotiana glauca
CCAAACACAATTTGTGTTTTGATACACTAATATTGGAAAAGATAGTTTTCAAATTACCTAATCAGGCATAAATTATTTTTCTAACAAACCATTACTTAGTTTAATTTGTTTTCCAACAATATAAGCCAGAAAAACATACAAAATTATTCATTAACATCAAATTCGTTGACCCTAAACTAAATCAATACTCAATTTTCAAAAAGGAAAACAAAAAGCAAAAGAGAGCTAAAAATAACTTCAAGAACTTTGTCGTGTTTTGTCCGAAACTCTCTAAAAAGATTGGTGATGAATAATGTGGAATAATAATTTTTTAATAAAGTATTTGGATTAACCTTTCTTTACATGAATTGATGTAATATATTTAATTTTCATACATATTGAAGAACCAAAAATCAAGCTTACAACTTGTATATTGCTATCCATAAAAAAATAATGATACTACCCTTTGAACCATATGAATATTGGCGGTGAGTACAATAGCAGTCTAAAACGAATTAGAATTTTACATCCATGTGTAGTTTAAATCAAATAAGAAGTTTATCCATGGATAATGATTTAAAATTTACAATTATATCCATTTTTAACTTGGTTCGTTAACAAAAATTTAAATTAAGGGTATAAAAGTCCATCAATATTGTAGGGATATTTTTATCGTTCAACATTTAACATAAATTATTTGTGCTTTTATAATAATATAGATAGATAAATAGAATAGCAAAAGTTTCGACCTGTGTGTTGGTAGTAAAATGCAAAGCAAGGTAATATAGATATTCCACCTTGTGAGGTTGCCTATCTTCTAATCTAAGTCGCCACTTTTGGTATATGATTTATTCTGAGCCGCCAGGTTTGCTCTATGATTTATCATCTCGAAAATTCTGTCACACTTGTTAAACCAATCTTGGAGTTCTAAATGCCAATTTTCTCTTCTTGCATTATCTCTATGCTTCTCCCATTAGATCCAACAACATTAGATTCCACGCCCTATTTTGACGTGGTGTTTTGTAGGATCTTTTCCACAATTTTTACGAAGTAATTGTTTTAGTTCTGTTTTCTTTCCTCTTTTTATTGGGTTGCCCTGTTCTTGATTCCTTTGTAGATATATGTCGTTGCCTGCCTTCACTTTATTTATATTGTTGTGTATGGTTTTTATTTCTTCCTCTCCATAGATCTTAATGACAGGAGAAGGAAAATTAGCTCTATACTGCATTACTCATGTTTGTAGCATTCGCACTGTTCTCTATTTCGTGGGAAAAGAAATTCTCCTCCTATGTTGAAGCTTTAGTTTTGATCAAGGTAACAATTCTCATTCTTCTGGAACATTAATTCTTATTGTCATTCTTTTGCTCTTTTATTGTTTTAGTTTTGTCTGGGTTATCGAAGTAGTACTTACTACTTCTTTAGTTTTGGTTGTAGTTTGTCGATAGTATTGATGACTATTATTCTCCATTTCCTATTTTGTCGCTTCCTCTTCTTGACTGTCTGGACCAAGTAAATGCGCATGCTGATTTGTCGCGGGAGGAGAGGGGGTTTAAGCAGTCTTGGAGCTTTCTGACTGCTGATCAGAAATTTTAATGAGGAAGCCTGCATGGGCTAGCTAACGTTGAAATCTGGATTGGAGTCACCCCTTATAGACTTAAGTAGATGATGAGCATGCGAAGGCCTTCGAGAATTTTAGTGCCACCAAAATGGTTGCATACGTACATTTTACTTTGAAATTCTATGAAGGCTAGAGGACTATGAATATTATATAGGAGGAGATAATGTTTTATCTGATATTTGGTTTAATAAGTAACCCCTTTTCTACTTTACAAACACAATTGGAACAAATAGAACCATTAAACATATAACTAACGATTAGTTAACCATTGAGGTTGTGTATGTCCGTACTCGCTACCTCGACCTCTTTCGTTTTTTCCCTTTTGATGAGTTATTCTTCATGTTAGGCAATGACTCTCATAATCTACTGCTTTATACCACTTTTTTGATAAATATAGTAATACTCTGTAGAAGTAACAATGTAAATGGTAGTGCTTTTACTGCTTTACTCCTAGAGTGATGAGAACTTTTAGCCAAACAAAAATAGGGAAAGAAAGAGGAAAAGAGAAGCTAATCAACATGTTCACAGCAGCCATCTCCTAATCATATGCGACATGTAGAATCCTCGTGCTTGAGGTACAAGTTTTTCTTCATCAATTGCATCTATCTGTTGTCTATCTAGAGTTAAACTGAATTCCCATTCGATTGAGTGTCAAAGTAAATTCTTTATGCTTTTTGGGTATTTGTCTATGATAAGTGTTATCTTTTTTATTTTCTTTCTTTATTATAACACATTGATATAAGAAATGATTAAACCAGTTATATTTTGGTGTTGCTGAGTGTGCCTTTGTGCATTTTTTTTTAATTAAAATGAAATAGAATAATCATAATTTTGATAGGACGATTACAGTATTGGCACTTATGAAAAATGAATTATTATACAGATGGATCCTCCACAAACAAGGAAGATCATGATAAGGTTGCCAAATTCTATGATCGTATGACAATGCCCTAGAAAGAAGCACCGTTGTTGCAAAACTTAAGAGGAAATAAGTGAACATCTTCTTGCAAACACAAATCAATGTCAACAAGATATCAAGTGCAGGGTCAAGTTTTTTCACTCATTGGAGTTCTTGGCAAGGGGATGACATAGTTCATCCTTTTCAAAGCTGTACTGCTCATTTGTGTTTCTTTGCAAGTTATTAGTGCAGCTCTTTTCGTAAGAACTGAACGATAAAACTAAAAGACCTGTTATTGTTGCTCTCATGACATACGACTCAGAAGTTAAATCACTGGATGCACATTTGAATGTGAACTAAGACTTGAAAGTTGTTAAATGCAGCTCTATTTGTCAAGAATGGCAGTATACGGGATTGTTGCTATTTGGATACTTGGACATACTTATAGTTTAATCCCAAGCCCCTTCTGCATTAGTTTTTTCAAGTCAACCCGAAATTTGGCTCTCTTAGTTATTCACTAATTTACTGTTGTCACAAGGTACAACTCTTGGAATTTTTATCCTTAAATAACTTTGCCCCATCTCTATATGATTTCTTAGCAATTATAGCAACTAACCTGCATTCAACTTTATAATGACAGATTATATAGCCATCTGAATTACATCGAGATAATGCCAACCTATTCTCTTCTACAATGGTTCTAGAGCAACCAGCAGGTTTCCACAACTTAGCTTAATGTATTAACTATGGAATCAAATTTCGGATGTAATATGCTTAATGGCAGCCGGGTTATATGTGAAACTGCATATGATCTTGCTAGACAATATAAAGGATTAGTGTGTCACCCTCAGGAGAAGACTTCCACAAATGTGAAGCAATCTTGACACTGTCAAATGTGATACTAATTCTTTTCTTTATGAGGGATTTATATTACAAAGAGTGTGGAGGGGCTGGTGCACTTCCATGTGCACGGCAGCAATACATTTGCTGTGCCCCCAAGCATGGAGATTAGATCGTTGGATTGTGATTCTATTGCAGACTTGGAATAATGGGTGTATTTTATTGAGATCGTCTCTTTTGCAAAGTTGCAGAACTCTGTACAATGTAGCTAATAAAGTATTGTGAACATGTCTTCATTTATTTTCTGGTGCAAGTCACAATTTTTATTTTTCAGTTTCTAAAAGTAGCTTACTATGCTAGGCAATGTGTTTCAAGTTGGCTCCTGGAACTTTTGTACCAGGAAAGAGTGGAGCCTATACATCATTGTGATGCTTTAAATTAGTAGACTTCAGCCCGCAAGTTTTTTGTTAAAAAGGTACTACAACTTATTGTGATGCAATGGTATGCTTAATGGTGTTAAAAACTGAACAATGCAATTGTATATGTTGGTAGAATGGGATCTGTTCATTACAATATGGTACATGTTCAAGGTGACTTCAGGTTCATATTTACGATGTCATGATCATCAAATCGTACTAGTGTAAGTTTCATAAATTATATATGTAGAATATACTAGTCTTTATGATACGTTACGCAAATAATCTCTTTTAAATAATTATACAAATATTTTATAAAAAATTATATTTGAATATCATAAATAGAAGTGTAAGTTTGTGAAATTGAGAAATTCTAATTCTAATACCTAACAAAATTAGAGGGAAGAAATTGCTATATAAAAGTTATCGATCATCGTTATATTAATAATATAAGCCAATATACAAATACGGAAAAGGTTTAAAACAAATCAGACTATCATCATTTATAAAAGGACTATTTGTTGGAAATTTTTGTTTGGGGGTGGGGGTTGTAATTCCTAGTTTTTTATTTATTTATTTTAAAATCTTACATTTTGTATCATGAAATTTTCATCTCGCGTCAATAGTTTTTAAATTTCAATCAACATATTCATATGATAAATATGGAGAATCATTTTTTCATTAATATATTTCTAAAAATATATAATCGAATGGATAAAAGACATTAATATATTTCTAAAAATATCTAATTGAATGGATAAAAGATTAATTTTTTGTACGTCTATAAATTTATACGCTCCACTCAATATTACTTATTTAGCCTCCTTTCTATCTCTTTATTTTAAAAAGTTGTGTCAAAATTGTCATCCATGGACCATGGACGTGTTCTTTGGATCCACGCAAGATAATGTACTACTATTTCTTCATCGACGTCAATGACATGGTATTTAAATTACTTTATTTAACTAGAAAATATGTGAGGAAAAAAGGGACTCTTAAATCTAAAAGGAACTAAATTTGGGCGAAGTTTTTTAATGTGATTATCATGTGTTATTATCCTTCTTTTACAAATTTATTATATTACATAGTTTACATAAGGAAGGATTTATGATACAAAATCAAGTTGATCTCGAAATCCTAAATATTAGAAAAATAATTAATTGTGTAATCCTAAATTTTGAAAAATTAATTAAATGACTATTTTGTCTAGTGTGAATGTAAATTTTCAAGGGTAAAAAAGGCGAACGACATTTCGATATGGCTTTCGTGCATTTAATATAGTATATAGATAGATTCATGTGGAGTACTATTCGTCGCATAAGATGTTGGTGTCCTGTATGGTCGGGTGGGAGCCATTGTCTCCTTATACAGTCTTGGATATTTTCACCTCGTAAGCTAATTTTTTGGTTGGTCCATTTCTTTCTTCAGAAAATTACATCCAATAATCTTGAAAATGTTTGACCCTACTTGCCCCATGGGCGAACTCTTAAGTTCAAAATAAAAAGTGTTGTCCATGAGACAAACTAGGTGAAACACTAGTTAAACTTGAAGTTCTGCCCGTGAGTCAAGTAGGGTTAAAAATTCAAGAGTGGCACCTGAAGAATCCTATTTGTGCAAATCATTACCCATCTTTATCATAGTATCAGATCTAGGTCAACTCAATTCTTGATTCATCCGATGTTGGTCCCATATTATATTGTTGACGTGTGCTCCAAATATTTAATCCTGGATCTCATAAACTAGCTTTTGAGATCAAGTTAGGCGTATGATCTATTACTTTATCATAGGATCACGATAACCCTTGGCGTCCAAGTTGTGGTAGATGTAATCTTAGTTCCGCAGATTCAATTAAAACCCATTATTTTCGACAAAATTTAAACCTATTGTCTCAAAAATAGAATAAATTAAACGCTAAATATTGAAGGTCGAACCATCATATATAAATTCTGAATCTATATCTGCCTCCAAATGCAACATAAGTCACACTCGATTAGTTGAGTTACAAGGTGTAATTAAGCTTATCAAAAATTAAGACTGAGAGAGATAAAACTTGTTGGGGGGTTTTTAAACATTAATGAGGCTTAAAAGAGGGTGAATGGGAAATGGAGGAAAATAAAAAAATTCTTAAGTGAAATTTTAAGTTCCCCCTCCCCTGGCAAAGGGACATTGTCCCATATTGAAAGAGGAAGAGGTTTTTTATGGGTATATAAGCAATTGCTCTTCTTCTAGCTCTTAAAGAGTTGAGAAGAAGACAAGTCTTACGCCGTCATCATCGTCGCTCGCTCGGCTCGGCTTCAGATTCGGATTCGGATTCGGATTCGGATTTGTATTTGGTCAAATGATTGATTGGTTAATTTTTTGGACCAAATTTATTTTTTAACTATAAAATATTAATAGAAATGTTATTAAATATTTATTTTAATAACAAAATATTAATATTGAATCCAATCTGTTTTTCTGTTTTGGTAACAGAAAATTAACTACCCTCTTCAATTTTTTCTCTTTATTTTCTCTCTTTATTATTGAATAAATAGCCATTTATGTTATGGCATTTATGTTGTGGCCATTTTGCATAAACAACCATTCTGAAGAGTTGCACCTCTTCAGATTTTAGTCCAACTTTGGCAGTAAATACAAGACTATTCTACTCAGAATTTTCATATAATTTTCTGAGTTTCTCCTCCTCCTTCTGCATACTTTTAACATCAAACAAAGAAACAGTAAGTGTGATTTGCTACCGAACTTTGTGTTTGCTGAAACACTGGGGTTTGAAGTGCCACGACACCGGTGTGTAATTCGTTCTATCCTAGCAGGAAATAATCCATAACCTTAGGTACTAGGAGGGATTAAATTCCTTAAGAAAATACTGTAAATTCAGTGGGCTCGGATAAAACTTTTGTTTCTGTTTTTCGTTTCTGTTTATGTTCATTTATATTTTCCAGAATTATTTTACAAATACAGTTTACTAACAAGCTTAAGGAATTTAATATATTTTCTGTATTTGTTCTCACTGTTTCTGGAGAGCAAAACCTTTGTGGTTTTGTACTGTATTAAAACCTACGTAATTTTAACGTTTGTGTCATTCTTTTACAGAAATGACTAATGATAATGTGAACCAAGTTGTTCCAATGGTGACTGCCAATGCCTCAACGAGCCGAACAACACCGGCAGCATTGGCACCGGCGAAGAAACCCAAAAAATTTTCCGGGATTGAGTTCAAGCGCTACCAGCAAAAGATGTTCTTCTACTTGACTACTCTAAGTCTCCAGAAGTTCATCAAGGAAGATATTCCTGTACTGTCCGATAAAACTCCAGAAACTGAACGCTTTCTTGTGATTGAGGCGTGGAAGCATTCAAATTTTTTGTGCAAGAATTATATTCTAAGCGGACTGGAGGACGCTTTGTATAACATCTATAGTGGTGTGGAAACATCAAAAGAATTGTGGACTGCGCTTAAAAAGAAATACAAAACCGAAGATGCCGGGTTGAAAAAGTTCGTTGTTGCAAAGTTTTTGGACTATAAAATAGTAGATAGCAAGTCTGTTATTACCCAAGTCCAGGAATTGCAAGTAATTATTCACGATCTTCTTGTTGAAGGTATATATCAAATTAGTATTGATGTTGAAAGTAGTAATCTTAGTATTTTTACTAACAGAAATTTCATTGAAGATCTTGTCATCAATGAAGCATTCCAAGTAGCAGCGATGATTGAGAAGTTGCCTCCTTTGTGGAAGGACTTCAAAAACTACTTAAAACACAAACGCAAGGAGATGTCCCTTGAAGATCTCATTGTTCAGTTGAGAATCGAAGAGGGCAACAAAGTTGCTGAAAAGAGAGGTCGTGGAAACTCAACAATAATGGGAGCAAATATTGTTGAAGAGAATAAAAAGAGGAAGAAGGCTTCTGGACCAAAATACAACCCAAGCAACAAGCGGTTCAGTGGATATTGCTATAACTGTGGAAAAGTCGTACACAAATCTACGGAGTGTCGTGCTCCGAAGAAAGACAAGAAGAAGGGTCAAGTAAACATGGTTGAAAAGCATGATGATGTTGATTACTTGTGTGACATGCTTTCCGAGTGCAACTTGGTGGGCAATCCTAAAGAGTGGTGGATTGATTCTGGAGCCACTCGCCATGTTTGTGGTGCTAGAGAAGATTTTGCTACTTATGCTCCTGTTGGAACCAATGAGACGATTTCTATGGGAAATGCTGCAAAGGCCAATATTGAAGGATGTGGGAAGATATTTCTCAAAATGACTTCCGACAAAGTGGTAACTTTGAACAACATCCTTCATGTTCCCGAGATTAGAAAGAATTTAGTCTCTGCTGTACTTCATGTTAAGAACAGTTTTAAATGTGTATTTGTATCCGATAAGGTTGTAATAAGTAAGAACGAAATGTTTGTAGGAAAAGGTTACCTCACTAAGGGCCTTTTCAAGCTGAATGTAATGGTTGTTGAAAATAATAATAAAATTTTAGCTTCGTCTTACTTACTTGAGTCAAATGAATTATGGCATATACGTTTGAGTCATATAAATTATAAAAACCTTGCGAAAAATGATTAATTTGGAAGTATTGCCTAAGTTTGAATTTGACAAATCAAAATGTCAAGTATGTGTGGAATCTAAGTATGTTAAACATCCTTATAAGTCAGTTGAAAGAAATTCAAATTCTTTAGACTTAATTCACACAGATATTTGTGACATGAAGTCAATACCATATCGCGGTGGAATGAAGTATTTCATAACTTTTATTGATGATAGTACTCGATATTGGTATGTTTACTTACTTAATAGTAAAGATGAAGCAATAAACGCATTCAAGCAATACAAAAATGAAGTTGAAACGCAACTTAACAAGAAAATCAAAATGATAAGAAGTGATAGGAGTGGTGAATATGAATCTCCTTTTGAAAAAATATGTTTAGAATATGGAATTATTCATCAAACAACTGCCCCTTACACGCCCCAATTCAATGGGATTGCAGAAAGAAAGAATCGTTCATTAAAGGAGATGATGAACGTATTATTGATAAGCTCTGTTTGCCATAGAACTTGGGGGAGAAACCGTTCTTACGGCTAGCCAAATACTAAATCGAGTACCCCATAGAAAAACACAATCCATTCCATACGAAAAATGGAAAGGAAGGAAGCTCAACTTGAATTATTTTAAAGTGTGGGGGTATTTGGCAAAAGTGCAAGTTCCTAAACCCAAAAAGGTAAAAATAGGACCAAAAATCGTTGACTGTGTTTTCATAGGATATGCGACTAATAGTAAAGCATATCGATTGTTGGTTCATAGATCAGAAAATCCCGAAATTTATAACAATACGGTTATAGAATCAGATAATGCTGAGTTCTTTAAAAATATATATCCATATAAAAAGGAATGTGAGTCGATTGGTGAAGGATCTAAATGACATCGAGAAGAAACAAAATAAAGTACACCTAATTAGGAGGATCCAAGACGTAGTAAACGTCAAAGAACGTCTACTTCATTTGGACCAGATTTTGTGACTTTCTTATTGGAAAATAAGCTTCAAACATTTAAAGAAGCTATGTCTTCTTCGGAATCATTATTTTGGAAAGAGGCAGTCAATAGTGAAATAGAATCCATACTGAACAACCATACATGGAAATTTGTTGATCTTCCTCCTGGAAATAAACTGTTGGGTTCTAAATGGATCTTTAAGAGGAAAATAAAAAATAACGGCACTATTGACAAATTTAAGGCAAGACTTGTGGTCAAAGGGTATAGACAATGAGAAGGTCTTGACTATTTTGATACATACTCTCCAGTTACAAGAATTACGTCCATACGAACGTTAGTAGCATACAGTTTATAGTCTTGAAATTCATCAAATGGATGTTAAGACAACCTTCTTAAATGGAGAGTTGGAGGAAGAAATTTACATGGAACAACCTGAAGGGTTTGTGGTTCCAGGTAAAGAAAAAAAAGTATGTAGACTTGTTAAGTCCCTTTACGGACTAAAACAAGCACCCAAACAATGGCTGTAAAATTTGACCAAACAATGTTGTCAAATAGTTTTAAAATAGATGAATGTAATAAATGTGTGTACATTAAAAAATTTCCAAATCACATAGTCATTGTTTGCTTATATGTGGATGATATGTTGATAATGAGCAATGACATTGCCAACATAAATGCAACTAAGCGGCAACTTTGATATGAAAGACTTGGGAGTTGCTGATTTAATTCTGGGAATTAAGATCCATAAGACTTCTCAAGGTCTGATATTGTTACAATCTCATTATATTAAGACAGTACTTGAAAAATTCAAGCACTTGGGTTTTAAAGTTGCAAAGACTCCAATTGACATGAATCTTGCATTATCAAAGAACAAAGGCAAAAGCATATCACAATTGGATTATGCTCGTGTGTTGGGTTGCTTAATATACATCATGAATTGTACACGACCAGATATAGCTTGTGCTATAAGTAAATTGAGTCGATATACGAACAATATAGGTCAATCTCATTCGATGGACATGAAACGAGTTTTGGGGTATTTAATACATACCTAGGACTTTGCTTTGCACTACAGTAAATATTCTGCGGTCATTAAGGGATACTATGATGCAAATTGGATCACCGAGATCAACTGATTCCAAGTCCACAAGTGGATATGTATTCACTATTGGTGGAGGAGCGGTATCTTGGAAGTCGTCCAAACAAACTTGTATTGCCCGCTCAACAATGAAGGCTAAATTCATAGCCTTAGATAAAGCCGGTGAAGAAGGTGAATGGCTCTGGAATTTCTTGGAAGACATTCCATTTTGGCCCAAACTGTTTTGCACCAATATGCATACATTGTGATAGTCAAACGTCAATTAGATAGGCTGGGAGTGTTATGTATAATGGTAAATCTTGTCATACACGACGAAGACATAAAACCGTTAGGCAATTACTCTCTAGAGGAATTATCACGATTGATTATTTAAAGTCAAGTGATAATGTGTCGGATCCACTTACAAAATGCCTAACTAGAGAGGTAGTTGAGAAATTATCAAGGGGAATGGGACTATGGCCGAGAATAAGTCATAGTGGCGGTAACTCTACCTAGAAGATCGGAGATCCCAAGATCTATGTTCAAGGAGATCAAATAAAGTCATTAATGATGGTTCAACATTGTCAACTAAACTTTTGGTCCATTCTCCTGATGAGACAATGTTCAGTACCAAGGATAAAGCATTAAGGATTTTTAATGATTTCTAAATTTGATACAGGGTATATCAAATAGTGTATCTACGGGATGACACATTTAGGAATCACCTATGTAATTGTGAAGTGTTAGCCACTTCAAGGAGAATTTTACAAGGCCAATTCTCTATGCACTTATGAAACCAGACAGTGTTCATGGCTGAAACGAACACAACATTAAGAACCAAAGACGGTTAAGAGTTGGTTGTGTGACTTGTGGTTGTCTAGGTATACGCCAAACTTCGACGGTTCAAAGATATCAAATCTACCGATTGATCGAGTATATCCGACATAAGTTCACTGCGAAAAGTTCAAAGGGAAACCTACTTATCCAGATGCAATTAATTCTTGCTTGCGAATCACACAGTTTTTCATGCATATTTTAGTGATATAGCCATTCCCCATTCATGTGGGGGATTGTTGGGGTTTTAAAGCATTAATGAGGCTTAAAAGAGGGTGAATGGGAATTGGAAGGAAATAAGCCCCCCTCCCCCGGCAAAGGGACATTGTCCCATATTGAAAGAGGAAAATATTTTTTATGGGTATTGTAACGACCCAACCGGTCATTTTGAGATCTAGTGTCGTTCAGCAGTTGGAGGCCATGAGCATCTTCATTTAAGGTATTATGACTTGTACGCATGGTCAGAATTGAATTTCGGGAAGTTCGGAGTTGATCTGGAAAGAGAATTCTTATTTTGGAAACTTTAAGTTGAAAGAATTAACTAAGATTGGATTTTTGAGTAAATGACATTGAATCGGGATTTAAAGGTTCCAGCAGGTTCGTATGATAATTTCGGACTTGGACGTATGCCCGGATCGGGTTTTTGATGATCCGAAAGCGTTTTGACACCTTTTGTGGAAGTGAGCATTTTGGAAGGAATCTCATGAGTTTGGGTTGAAGTGAATTTCAGTATTATCGATGGTCCGTTTGGGATTTCTGAGTCTGGTATTATCTCCATATGGTGATTTTGGTGTTGGAGGCACGATCGGAAGTGAATTCAGAGTTCCGTGAGTCATTTTAGAGTCATTTGGCTAAAGATAGAAATTTGAAGGTTTTTTAGAGAAGTTTGACCGGAAGTGGACTTTTTGATATAAGGGTCAGAATCCAATTCCAAAAGTTGGAGTAGGTCCGCAATGTCAAATACGACTTGCGTGCAAAATTTAAAGTCAATCGGACGTGATTTGATAGGTTTAAACATCAAAAGTAGAAGTTTTAAATTCTAAAGTTCATAAAGCCTGGATTAGAGGCCGATTCATGATTTTAGCGTTGTTTGATATGATTTGAGGCCTCAAGCAAGTCCGTAATGTATTTTGGGAATGGTTGGTATGATTGGTTGGGATCCCAGGGGCCTCAGGTGGATTCCGGGTGGTTCACGGATCGAAAATAAAATTTTGGAAAAGGGCTGAAGCTGCTGGTAGCTGGTATAACTGCACCTGTGAGACTTGGGTCGCAGGTGCGGACCTACAGAAGCGGCCAGAAGAGCCGCAGATGCAGTTTTGGACCAGAAGTGAAGAGACCGCAGATGCGGTTATGCAGCCGCATAAGCGGGACCGCACCTGCGGTGGTCGAGGAGCAGAAGCGGAAAAGGGGGCCTGGTGAGAAACCGCAGGAGAGGTAGAACGACCGCACCTGCGTAACCGCAGAAGCGGTCAAGGGACCGCAGGTGCGGAAGTGCTGGAGGCAGTGAGGTTCTTTTAAATCGGGGGTTGGGTTCATTCCATCTCCATTTCTTCCATTGTAGCCGGTTTTTGGAGCAACTTTGAGGTGCCATCTTCACCACCAAGCATGAGGTAAGTAATTTATACTAGTTTTGAGTTAAATACATGATTATATACGGATTTGGACATGAAAATTTGTAGAAACTTGGGGTTTGAGGGAAAACCTATAAATTTAGAGTTCTTGGGTTTTGACCATGATTTTGGTAATGGAATTGAGAATATATTATATATTTGAGTTTGTCTGGTTATGAGTAAAGTTTATCTTCAAAAAAATTTGGAATCCGGGCACGTGGGCCCGAGGGCATTTTTGTTAAACTTTCGATCGGGGTTAAAAATTATTATAAATTAGATTATAATGAGTAGTTGATTTCATATTAATGGATTTACATAATTATTGGCTAGCGTTGGAGCATTTTGCATCGATTGGGTCTTCGAAAGGGCGTGGATTGCCGGTTATGGAACTTCGGAGCGAGGTGAGTCACCTTTCTAACCTTGTAAGAGGAAATTATTCCCATAGGTGAATTAATTGGTTATGTTCTCCTATTTGTGGAGGTATGTACGCACGAGGTGACGAGAGTACATGCGTAGCTACTAATATGTGTAAGTCCAGGTAGTCTAGGACCCAAAAGCATGCTATACTTGGAATATCTGTAATCTTATTGACAATTGAATTTCTTAAATCCTATCGAATTGGTAAATGAACTTCTAAAAGAATTAAACTCCATTTTTCTTAAATTGTTAAAAGAGAATTGAATTTTATTTGGATAAATGTTCCCCCATATATTCTTAATTGGCTGTTTGAGCATGTATTTCTATGTGCACCTGCGTCGCACGTATGATTTGCGAGCAGTGTAATTGTTTATTTAAATTTGACCGCGTCGCATGTATGATTCGCGAGCGGGTTAATATATGCATCTATGGTTCGCCCCGTTCGACCTTCAGTAGTGCACATTTTACATTTATATTGGATCGGGTCGTACGACCTCGGCATGAGTTGTGCATGCTTGTATTGCTTGCCTTGAGATTTATTGATATTGATATCTGCTCTCCCCGACTTGAGATAATTGTTAATTAATGGATTATAAATTCGTAGACTTTTAATAAAAAGGAACTTTTACCTGTTTCGCGACTTATCTGAATTTATTGTTATTAATAAATCCGTGATTTATCGCATTAATAATATTATTATTGGACCACTAGCAAGTCTCGAAGTCGACCTTTCATCTCTACTTCTTCGAGATTAGACGGGATACTCATTGGGGACACGTTGTTTTCGTACTCATACTACACTTGCTATGCATTTTTGTTGCACAAGCTCATATGCGGCTAGTGGCTTAGTGGCATAGCGGCATGGCTGATATAGAGACTTAGGTGAGCTGCATTTGCCGAGACGACCCGCAGCCAGCAGAATCCCCTTCAGAGTATACTATATTTTCATTTCTATACACTTTGTATTCCGGATAGTTACCGTATTTTATTTTCCTTCTTAGTAGATGCTCATGCACTTGTGACACCGGGTTCTAGAATGATTATGGGGTATCTTGTATTAACTGCTTAACATTCATATTTAATTTGAAACGATTATCTTTTACTGGTAAATTTGAAGGAAAATCATAGTTTTCACAAGTATTAAAACGAGAATTTAATTAAGTATTTTGGTTAGCTTGTCTGACAATGGTATCCGGCGCCATCACGACCCTTAGTGGATTTTGGGTCGTGA
The DNA here is from genome assembly GCA_026770625.1 of Nicotiana glauca. Lineage (NCBI taxonomy): Eukaryota > Viridiplantae > Streptophyta > Magnoliopsida > Solanales > Solanaceae > Nicotiana > Nicotiana glauca. Next base: position 22,639 of record MU723839.1, read on the forward strand.
CAGGTATATAAGCAATTTCTCTTCTTCTAGCTCTTAAAGAGTTGAGAAGAAGGCAAGCCTCGCGCCGTCGTCGTCGTCGCTCGCTCAGCTTGGTTTCGGCTTTCGGCTTCAGATTCAGAGTCGGATTTGGATTTGGTCAAATAATTGGTTGATTAATTTTTTGGGCCAAATTTATTTGTTAATAGTAAAATATTAACAGAAATGTTATTAAATATTTGTTTTAATAACAAAATACTAATATTAAAATAAATATTAATATTGAATCCAATCCGTTTTTCTATTTTGGTAACAGAAAATTAACTACCATATTCAATTTTTCCTCTTTATTTTCCCTCTTTATTGTTGAGTAAATAGCCATTTATGTTATAGCATTTATGTTGTGGCCATTTTACATAAACAACCATTGTGTAGGGTTGCACCTCTTCAGATTTCAGCCCAACTTTGGCTATAAATACAAGACTATTCTGCTCAGAATGTCCATACGATTTTCTGAGTTTCTCCTCCTTCTTCTTCATATTTTTAATATCAAAAAAAGCAACAATAAGTGTGATTTGCTACCGAACTTTGTGCTCACTGAAACACTGGGGTTTGAAGTACCACCACCCCATTGTGTAATTTGTTCTATCCTGGAAGGAAATAATCCATAACCTTGGGTACTAGGAGGGGATTAAATTCCTTAAGGAAACATTGTGAATTCAGTGGGCTCGGATTAAAATTCTATTTCTGTTTTCATTTCTATTTATATTCATTTATATTTTCTAAAATTATTTTACAAATATAGTTTACTAACAAAACCTACCTCCACTTAAATATGAAAAATGATTCCAACCATTATATATAACGCTGTTATTACTTCAATATTTTGAAGGCAATTAATTTTTAAAGAAATGGAGCGAAAACTATATTACTACAATATTTTAGGACTTTAGCCACCCCTGAAAAGTGTGGCCTAAACTATCAAAAAGTGTGGTATTTTGTCAAAGGCCAAACTTTTCGACTTTAAACAACGCTTTTCTGGGAGTGGCCTAAACTAACGTAATTATTTCCCTAAGAGCAAACTTTTTAAGCGTTGCTTTAAAAGGCACACTTCAAAAGCGTGGCCTATAAGGTACGAAAGCTACACTTGTAATATCTCATGTGGCAACGCTTTCATGTCCTAAAGGTTACATTTCCTACCTTGAGTCCACACTTTTAAAGTGTTGCCTTTGTTAATATTTTCATATATATATATATATATATATATATATATATATATAT
>MU723839.1:28053-58029 GCA_026770625.1 Nicotiana glauca
TTTATATTTTTATATATATATATATATATATATATATATATATATATATATATATATATATATATATATATATAACATTTATCATTAAAATTATCATATCTTTTGAGACCATTGCTAAAGCATGTAGATCTCAAACACTACATTAACTAATAAACTAAAAGAAAAGATTCCAAGTCCATACACTTACAATGAACTTCGGAAAAGAAATATATAACATGTACTTACTACATTAACTAATACACCAAAATTTTCAAAGGTTGCCACTCGAGATGAACTTTACAAAATCAGATATATTCTATCATGAATAACACCGTAAACATATTATACTACTGAAGCTAGAATATGTTAGAAACCCCATTTGCGATCCCCTTAGGCCTTAGCCCACTTCACATCAATCTCCTAATTTTGTAACTGATCTATTTTCATAACTTGATCACCCCAATAATCTAAGCTGCAGGTGAGCTTTCCTTGTACAAACAAGCAAAAACTTCTGAATGATTCTGGGCCTTAAGTTCCCTAATTGTAATCTCTTTATTCTATTTAGTAGCTTTGCCTCCCCATACCTGCAATTAAAACAAAAATTAACTAACTGACTATTGTTGTCATGTATGAGATAAGGTGCAGATCTAGATGAAAATATTCAAGTGCTTTGATAGATTGTAGATCATACTGACTAGTTTAACTACCAGTTTTCTTTTCCTCCTTTACTCATCACCACTTTTTACTTTACTCATCACACGCACATAGAAAACAAACCAACAACAACCTTAAAGTACCATCACTAAAATTAAAGGCATGCTCCTATATATATAGTAGTATACTAGAGAATAAGCAGAAGTTTTCCAAAAAATACTGAAAGAGCTTATATTGTTAAAAAGTGATGACAAGCTATTTTGGAATCTCCCCTTTCAGTCTGCATGTGATATTAAGAACATAATAAGAATAAACCTGGTAGTTTATTATTAGAATGGCTTCAAAATTTATTGTCATAGACCTACTATTTTATTTTTCTTTCTATTCCATATCTTACCTTCTTTATCTTTCATTTGTGGTGTCTAAATTTTTAACAGTTCACTAATCATACTCATACAACCACAACAATAAAAATTCAATGGAATCCCACAAGTTAGGTCTGGACTAATCAGACAGAGAGCGATAATAAAATTTAATAAATTTGAGTAGCCTTCAATCTACCAGAAAAGAGTAACTGTTTCTATCTCTCAATCTTGCAGGTTCCTTTGTTCCCACTTACCAGGCAAACAAGGAAGAAAAGAAGGCAGAGATAGACAATTGAATAAACACCCAAGTGAAATCTTCTTCATTATTTACTCTTGCCAATGCCTAGGTTGGTTCTGCAGCTACCTATCTAATACATGATGGATTATTGAAAACAAACCTTTATGAAGGGACAAAATAAAATAAACAAAACAAACAATAAGTTAATATCAATTAAAGGGTCTTACAATGGCTAAAAATTTTCCAACTTGAATACCCAGTGAAGGTTTGAAGAAGTCAAAGTTTCGATAGCCATCAAATGGTATGGAAATTACTTGTAAAAATGAACAAGCTGATAAATGGATAGTGAAATTGAGATTTTTTTTCTGATTATAAATAACACTTAACTAGCTCCTTTATATAGAGTTGCTGAGTCGGTTAGAGTTCCCGTTCCAAATTGAATTCACCAAAGACTAGGTTTGCCGATTTCCTTAGAGCAACAAGGGTAACCAAAAATAGTGAGATGATAACAAGAATACGGCACAATAAAGCAAAATCGGAAAGAGAATTCTAGAATGAGAGAGGAGACAACATAAATTTTACATAATAGAGAAAAATAAGAAGCATACAATGTAATAGCTAAAATAGACAGAGAACATAGATTAGTAGAAATTGAAATCGAAAACCCAAAAGAGAAGATAGAAAAGTACTCACAGAGATTAAACTTCAATAGCCCTAAAATTTCTTTTAGGGTTTCCAACAATTAGAAGCAGCAACCGATGTAAGTTCCCTATTTTCGTCTTGAGATCCACTGTTAGGAAGAAGATTAATTTTGGGAAAGAATAAAGATAAATTTGGGGGGCGCAGGAGGAACGTATAATCGCGAATCAAAATAGAACTTAGCCAGTGCTTTTATTTGCCCTAACAAAATAGGGGGAATTATTTCATTAATTCAGAGATTGAGGAAAATTTTTGGTGAAATAGACAACACTGTAGTTTTAGGCTTAAGAAATAGAAACGGTTAAAAAGCGTTGTAATATAGGTGACGAAGTGTTGCCAAATATTTTGTGATTCGACAACACTGAAGGAGCGTGCTCTTTACTTTTAAAAATCACTTTTTTGAAGCGTAGCGAAAACATCGTAGCCAAAAGTCAGAGACAAAGGCCATCCCAAGAAAAACGTCCCCTTAGATGCTTTTGGGAACACTTTTAAAGTGTTGCCTAAAGATAGTGTCGCCGTAGACCAAATTTGTTGTAGTGTATATTGATCTAAGTCATAGAAAATTAGACATTACATTCATAAGAACAACCATATATGCATATTGTACAGGGGCGGAGCTAGAACGCGACCTACCGGTTCGGCTGATCAACCAAGTAGCTTTTGTCCAAACTATGTATTTGTCTTAGAAACTCTATGAATATGTACAATTTATTAATTTAGAACTCAGTAACTTAAGTAGATTAAATTCTAGAACCCATAAACTTCAAATCGTGGCCCCATCTCTGTGTACCTCACGTCCTTTTCACACTAGTCCAATATTCTTGGGGAGCAAAAGAATTGTGGATGAAAACTAAAGTTGTCCTAAATTTTTGTAGTGTTTCTCGTAGTCTTCTTTCTTCCCTTTGAATCACAAATATAACAAGTCTCCATAAAAATGGAGGGAAAATAAAAGATTCCACAATTGTTAATTATTCAACAACTGATTTCTAATCCAACCCCGAAAAACAGATAGCACTAGAAAAGTAATCAATGTTGCATACTAAAAACTATTAATCATATTAGCATGAAATTTGTTTGTATAAATCATGTGAAGTAACAAATGTACCATGAAAATCATATGGCACTCTTTGAGGCAATTTTACCGAAGCCACTTGCTTCATGTTTGAAGCATTTATTATAACTAATTCAGATTTTTCTCTCCTCTCATCTCTCACATAGCTCATGAGATATCCTTCATCTTCCTTTTCTTCTTATCCTTTACTTGGCACGAAATAAGGTTCGCCACCAAATCATTCATCTCCGTAAAAGAATTTTGTAACATTTCCTGTGACCAAATCGACTTTTGCAATGCCATTACATTTTGGCCATGGATCAACTATAGCCATGAAGGCGTACCGGATTTTCCTACCAAGTCTAGTCTTGTTTACTTGCCCTGCGTCTAGATTCATACCCGATGTTATGACCAGTTGGGTTGATTTGCCCGTTCTTAGGTTTAATCGGATCTCGGATAATTCACTAGTTAATGGATCATCACTCCCCGAAAAAATAGATTCCGGTGGACTCATGCATGAAGCTATAATGACAACGGTTGCACCTTCATGTTCATCAACTTCTTCCCATGCATTCCACAAATGCATGCAGAAATAGTTGGGAACTTCGACCCACCTGATTCTGGATTCGTCGTGGTCTTCTTTCGACAACACTCCGAATCTAGAGATTTTATTTGGATCGAATACCATGGGCGACCTGTCCCGAATCATCCTGGATATCTCGAATACCACTTGATAATCCGGGATGATCACGTGATTTTCCGTGATGGCAAAGTCATGTATCATGGTTGTTACAGGGCTAATTTTTCGCAAATATTGACACTGCACGGCAGTAGCAATCACACAACTACTCAGCCTAATTTTCGCACACACAGCCAGACACACAAAAATTTTTAGACTTTAGCCAAACTTAAGAACACACAGGATTACGGGTAAAAATACCCAACCTTTATTATTCTCGCAGAATTACAAAAGGACTCAGTTTAGACTTGGCTCACCATATGCTACTTGCCAATGCCAAACGAAAATACACATACAAAAAGGGGGCTGCCTATGGCAGTTTTACAAAGGGCTGTTGGGGTAGTTATTTCCATGTGCCATGCACATGCCTTATCTAAAAACAAGCACAACTGATTTGTTTGAATTCAAATTCAAACTCTTCCCACGAAATGCCTTGTTCTCAGCCTTTAGAGTCAACTGTACATGTGCTTGGCACATGTCTTCAACTTCCAAGCACATGCCTTGCACACCTCTTCGTCACATGCCATGCACACTGTCCGTCCAGCTTTTGCCCAAGCTTAAATATCTGTCTTGCCCTATTTTGGACCTTACCTCGCCCTTAATTTCATAGCCATGTCTTGCCATAAATTAAGTCGTCCCACTGGTCCGCGCATGCCTTTGTCAAGTGCCATGCCTTTGTTGTCATCACCTAAGCCCACAAGCCAAGGTTGCCTTGTCAAAACCCAAGTCACCTTGTCTTTAGCTGACCTGCCTAAGCCATCACCACTTAGACACACACCCAGCCTTGCACATTGCTTGTCATCACTTCCACGAACACATGTCAAGGGGCAATGTACAAGCCCTTGACATGAATTCTGCCCGACCTCGTCAAGACACATTGTTAGGGGCTAACAAACCACCCCTACCGGTTGAACTCGACGCCCTCGTCGAGGTTGATCTCAAGTAGTCCTCGATTTGATCCTCAAATTGCCACAATGAATTTCCTTTCTCCCACGTTGCATCCGCTTCAGGTTTGCCTTTCCATTGAATTAAGAATTCTGTACGCCTATTCTTCTTGTGCATCCCAAGTACCCGGTGGTCCAGAATTTTCTCAATCTCGTCCTCAATCTGATTGCGCATTTCAGGAGGAGCCTTCTTGATTTTGTGCCTAGCCGGATCTTCAGGATCTTCCACATAAGGCCGCAAGTAACTCACATGGAATGTGGGATGTATTTTCATTCTCTCAGGCAGCTTCAAACGGTAAGCAACTTCGCCTACCTTCTCAATCACTTCGAAGGGACCATCATATCTTGAAATCAAGGCTCTATGCCTTACCCTGCTGTCTATCTTTTTCCAGATTTGCGGAGTAAGTTTCAGCAACACCTTGTCACCCACCTTGAAATCTAACGGACGCCTATGCTGATCAGCATATTTCTTCATTCATTTCTGTGCCACTTTCAAGCTATCCGCAGCTTCATCCATCATCATCTGCCTATCAAAGCCATAACGATATGCCGCAGGTCATTTTCCACCAGTCCTTTGTTGTGCCATCTTCATTGGTAGCCTTGGCTACTTTCCCATAACGATTTCAAATGGACTCTTCTCCATGGATGTAGACTTGTGCAAGTTGTAAGACATCTGTGCACAATCTAATAAATCAGCCCAATTTCGTTGATTTGCAGTCACAAAATGCCTCAAATACTCTTCCAGTAGATGATTGATTCGTTCGGTTTGGCCATCAGTTTGGGGATGGTTCGCCGTTGAGAATTTCAAATTTGTGCCCAGCAAATTGAACAAGTAAGTCCAAAATCTGCCTGTGAACCTTGCATCCCGATCACTAACAACATCCTCTGGCATACCGAAATGTTTCACCACATTCTTGAAAAACAATTCTGCTGCAACTTTAGAGGGACATTCTGTTGGAGCAGCAATAAAAACAGCATATTTTGAAAATCTGTCTACCACCACCATAATCGAAGATAACCCATTGACTTTAGGAAACCCACTGATAAAATCCATTGAAACGGATTGCCATGTCTCTTCAGGAATTGGCAAAGGTTGCAACAAGCCTGCTTCCTTCTTCCGTTCAGTTTTATCAAATTGACAAACAAGACAGCTTTTCACATAAGCTTCCACGTCTTGTTCCATCTTTGGCCAGAAATAATACCGCGACAGTAGTGACATCATCCTCTCAATGCCTGGATGACCAGCCCAAAGTGTATCATGCGTTTCTTTCAGCAACTCACGACGCAGTCCGTCACCAAGTGGTACAACGATTCTCCCCCCTTTGAAATGGAGAAGATCGTCCTCGATCCAGTACCTCCTCACAGTACCTTCCTTCACATGATTCATTGTTTTGATGTACAATGGATCATTCACAGCAACTGATTTGATCTTATCAAGAAAATCTGACTCAAGTCGTGTAATGGAATAAACAGCAGCAAAGACTTCTTTTTGACTCAAGGCATCCGCGACTTGGTTGTGCTTTCCCGGCTTATGCTCCCATACAAAATCATATTCTGCTAAAAATTCNAAAAGCATTAACCCGCTCCCGATTTGGACAATTTTTGGCAAGATGAGGTCCGCCGCACGTCCAACAACCATCGCCCTTTTTGTTTGCGACGCCCTTATTTCTAACATTTCCATCAACAACAGCCTTGCCCTTTTCCACAACTTCTTTTCGAACTTCTTTCCTCCATTCCCCTTTCTTCTCCACCCTTTTCTTAGGTTTTGAAGTAGAAGGAATTTCAAAAAGACTGCGGATACTGCGATAATCCACCAAAGAATCCGCTGCAGCAATCGCACTTGGGAGATCCTTCACGTTCTGTCTCCTAAGTTCGTTCTGCGCCCATGCTTGCATTCCAGAAATAAAATTATGCAATTTATCATCCTCCGACATGTTCTGAATATCCAGCATTAAGGAAGTGAATTCCTTAATATAATCACGAATAGATCCAGTTTGCCTTAGACGTTTCAAGCGATCTCTAGCAAGCCAAGATGCATTGCTAGGCAAGAATTTTAGTCTTTCATTTCCTTCCGAAGTTTAGCCCACGTATCTATCTTGGGTCTGCCCGCACTTTCATCATCAGCCATGCGAGTTCTCCACCACAATTTAGCATCTTCCGTTAGGTACATGCTTGTAATTGTGACCTTCTCTCCGTCCGGAACTTTGGCAGCAGCAAAGTACTGCTCCATATCCCACAGAAAATTCTCCAATTCTTTAGCACTGCGCGCTCCACCAAACGCCTTAGGATCAGGGATCTTCACTTTAGAACGTTCTTCACTCACTTGGCCTGGAGCAGCCAATGCCCGTCGAAGAACAGTAATTTCAGCATTCAAAGTTTCGATCTCCTTCGTCAGATCTTCAACTTTGCCATCCGTAGCCTCACAGGTTTGTTGGATTCCATCACGAAACTGATCCATGCCATCCTTTAGACAGTAAATCTCAGTTATTAAATCTTCCAGGTCTAAAGGATCATCAGTCACGCCGATAATCGCCTCCAACCGTTGCACACGATCACGCAACTCTGAAGTTCCACCAGCCATGACCACAAATCACGATCAAAGCTCTGATACCAGTTGTTACAGGGCCAATTTTTCGCAAATATTGACACTGCACGGCAGTAGCAATCACACAGCTACTCAGCCTAATTTTCGCACACACAGCCTGACACACGGAAATTTTCAGACTTTAGCCAAACTTAAGAACACACAGGATTACGGGTAAAAATACCCAATCTTTATTATTCTCGCAGAATTACAAAAGGGCTCAGTTTAGACTTGGCTCACAATATGCTACTTGCCAATGCCAAACAAAAATACACATACAAAAAAGGGGCTGCCTATGACAGTTTTACAAAGGGCAGTTGGGGCAGTTATTTCCATGTGCCATGCACATGCCTTATCTAAAAACAAGCACAACTGATTTATTTGAATTCAAATTCAAACTCTTCCCACGAAATGCCTTGTCTTCAGCCTTTAGAGTCAACTGCACAACTTCCAAGCACATGCCTTGCACACCTCTTCGTCACATGCCATGCACATTGTCCGTCCAGCTTTTGCCCAAGCTTAAACATCTGCCTTGCCCTATTTTGGACCTTGCCTCGCCCTTAATTTCATAGCCATGTCTTGCCACAAATTAAGTCGTCCCACTGGTCCGCGCATGCCTTTGTCAAGTGTCATGCCTTTGTTGCCATCACCTAAGCCCACAAGCCAAGGTTGCCTTATCAAAACCCAAGTCACCTTGTCTATAGCTGACCTGCCTAAGCCATCACCACTTAGACACACACCCAGCCTTGCACATTGCTTGTCATTACTTCCACGAATACATGTCAAGGGGCAATGTACAAGACCTTGACATGAATTCTGCCCGACCCTCGTCAAGACACATTGTTAGGGGCTAACCGTGGGCTTTTGGAGGGAAATGGAGATGTCACGTGACTTGCGACCGCACGCGTCGAATTTGAAGAATTTGAGGTAAGGTTTTTTTAACAAATTGTAACTTAAGGTATAAAGCTCCCCTGTTACGGGGTCCACCTTAGGATGTGCGATTAACGGATCGTTAATTTGTCCGTTAAAATTGAACCGGCCATTTGTTTCAAGATCACCATCTTTTGTAATAGACACATAGTACGGGAGATCATCTTCTGACATGGCTAAAAGCCGGCCGTTAAAATAAACCAAAGCGGCGTTAGCTACACCGGATCCTTTTGAAACATCCACTAAACCGAAGCAAGCTCGGGCGAATAATAGAGGAAGCCGAGCTAAACCCAAATGGCCATCCAAATCACCAATCGGTTTAGGAAAAACCGGTTTCCCTAATTCTGCTTCTTGGACCAACCGGCTTGTGCGAATGAACCGGCAAGAATAGCCAGCTTTATTCCCTGAACCCAATGTAACGGCATGAATCATGCCGTCACCGTCAAAAAAGTGATAACCTTTAATCGGTTTGAATAAAGGGTTAGCTCCATTTCTTACGTAAACGCCATACAAAGTTGATGGAATCTGCCCTACTACTTCAAGTCCATGGTGAACCGAGCTTTCTTGAACCGGTTCAAAATTCCGTTGCAGCTGAATTTCCGGGTCAAGAGTCCGGTTCAGCTTGTGCTTCTTTTCCAATTCCGTCAAAACCAATTTCTCCACCGCGTCCAAGGAAGAAGCAGCAAGTTTCTGAAAAGGGTTCAATTTAGGCGGCTCGTAATCAACCGGGTTTAATGGAAATATCTTTTTCTCTGGCAACGGAAGTGTTGTTTTAGTATTTTGCTTTGAAGGGTTGATGAGAATTTTGCATGTAACACATGGAGAAATGTGTGGTTTGTGAATAAAGCTTTGAGAAAGAGGGAAAATATTGGTGGCTTCAGGCTTGCATTTGGAAAAATTAACTTGGACGAAAATAATAAAAGGAAAAGGAAGAATGAAGTAGTTGATTATGGAGAAAGACAAGGGAAATAAATGGAATTATATAGAGGTCGAAAAGGTGCAAAGCAGAGTTAGAGGAAAGTCCAAAAGAATAAGAAGACATTTGGTTATAACAAGACACGTGTGCAATTGAAACCCCCCAAAAAATCAGTTTTTCTCTTCTCTTTTCAGATTTTATTACACTAAAAAGCTAAGGTAAAACAGATCAGATATTTCTGAAATAACTATGAAATTTTTTAAAAATAATGTAAAATAAAATTTACTGTTGAATCTAATCCAAACTAGATCAGATCTTTTACATTAAAGAATTTTTTTTAAAGATAATTTAAAATTTAATTTAATTTCTCATCATCACAATATTCTGTATTAACTAATAAGAAAGGGTCTTTTTAAGTTAAAATTGTCGATTTCTGATTTCTTCTAAACCATGAAGGCGAAAAGGCCAGAAAGGTATATAATAATAACTAATAAGAAAGGGTGGAAAATGTGAGTAGGTAACCAAAAAAAAAAAACGCGAGAAAGGTTTAGAAAAACGCTAAAGATAAAGAAAGCAAAATGTTAGGCCTTTTATATTTGGCAAAATACATAAGTTGTCATCCGAATTATGGACCAAATTCCCATCACACATTTTATGACGACGAAAATTATCTTACACACTCAACCTTTTAAAAGTGTGTCAAATACACACCCTTTTTTACCAGGACAAGTAAAAACTCTATCTGTGTAATGCACGCGTTTGACTTTAGGCCGTTTATAATTATTAAACCCCGCCCACTCGTTTTTAACTTAACCCTTATATTTAATTTAACCCGACCCATCCGTCTCTTTTCTTCTCCACCCCACACGTCCCCTCCTTTCACCATCTCTACCATTCTTTCTTCTTCAATTAGGACTCCTAAATATCATGCTACTATTAAAAGAATATCAGAATAATGGCTGAAAATGGAAACAGAGATTTTGATTTGGTACTTTAGATTTTGATTTGGTACTTTGTGGTGGGTCTGCTAATGTCAGTGGTGTTTGGGCTAAAGAAGCTACTAGTCAGAATTTTGCTTATGGTAAAATTGTGCGATGATTCCTTCTCTAAAGCTCGACAGCCATGGCAGATAGAACTCGGAAGAAAATACTCATCAAAAAAATTTGGCGACATACCCAAACTTTTCACAGACTAGAGTTTCAATTTCCGACCAGCAAAAGAAGAAATAGAAGAGAGTCTCATTGAAAATCCATGGCATTGGAAGCACGGGTGAAAATATGAAAGACCGGGGCGCTTAGGAGTCAATCTCTTGCTCAAGCCTTCCGGAATTGGTCTAGTTTGTCGGAAAAGGAGTTGAGGACGATGGTATTAGTGTGTAATTTTTTTTGTATTTTTTTGTATTTTTTGTATTTTGTTGGTAAAAGATAGAGAAGTATAAAAAAGAAAAAATAATTATTTAGGCCATTGGATCAATTAAGTCAAATCTACACCGTTCAAATAAAGTTGTAGATTCTGATTTTTTATCTCTTCACGCGCTCCTTTCACGTGCAACTTACTTGGTCAAAAGTAGTGTGTATTAGATACACTTTTGAAAGGTTGAGTGTGTAAGATAATTTTTGTCGTCAAAAAATATATAACGGGGGTTTGTTCCATAGTTCGGGTGGCAACTTATGTATTTTGCCTTTATATTTATGTTATAGTTAAAATATATGATTATTGTGCCAGTTAGTATGTACTTCGGTAATATCAATATTTCGGTATTTATTTCCTATATACCATACCTATTTTGTCAAACAACTTAAACAAGATACGGAAATATCAAATACCGAAATTTTCAGTTTCAGTTAGCTAAGCAAACTACCATTCTATTAGCTAAGGACAAAAATGAGCAATTCTTTGCATTAAGGCATGCTGAGTTTGTAATTTAATTGCCACGAATTAGCTAATCAAATCTTGTTTATCGTCTAAGCAATCTATCCTTAAAAAGGAAAAAAAATCCAAGAATTGCAAATATGTCTACTTTCACCATTTTCGTCATTGTACCAACTAGCTTATAAGGTAAAGACATGCATGCATACGTTCATGGCTTCGATTGTCCAGCCACACTTGTGCAAACAAAAACCAAATAATCTCAAAATAATGAAAACATTAATTTTTGAAAAAATCATGTGGATCTCATCTTTCGTGAAGTTCGATGGAAACATATAACGTCTATAGAATGAACAATACCTATACCCGATTGATAAACTCTCGTTCCGTTCCTGCTTATGAAAGTGAAGATTTTAATGTCCGCACAGCCGAAGGATCCAATAGCAACAATATCAAGTTTATGGCATATCATTGATGGATTGACCAGTTTAACTTCGGTGCTAACATTAATTTGATACTTTCTCAACTTCAGTTTAATTATATATGACATTCTTTCTTGTTTATTTCAAAAAGAGTGATATATTGAAAATAATTTAATTTTATACTTTTTATTAGTGATATATTTTTATAACCATAAAAATATTATAATATATTTAAGATCATAAATTTCAAAAGTATATTTTTTATTTTTTAAATACCATGCTCAGTCAAATAACGCTACATAAATAAGGAGTAATTAGCTATTCGTTGTTATGGCAAATGGTTTATTAGTTAGCTAATTTTACGATAAAAAAGTTTGAAGTTTGATAAGTTGCATTACCAAAGGATAAGAACCCGCGTAATCAGTAATATGCCACCAAACAAATAATTGTGCTAAAATTTGAGTACGAGAAAAATTGCTAGAGTAGTATAACGAGGAAAACTCGTCGTAAAACGTAAGCAATTAAATCTATCTATATTTTATTAAAAGGAGACTAGTAAAGCATGTTGTTAAGTCAAGTGGCAAGCTAAAATGAAGTCATTTAGTACTTTTAAGACAATATTAAAAATTTGAATTATAAATGAAAACATATTTAATGGAAATGGTTTAATGAATCTTATACATAATCTAAATAGGTCTTACAAAAATATAATTTATATATTTATATTTATATGTATATTTATATTTATATTTGTATCTATATCTATATCTATATATATATTTATATCTATATATTGATCCAGTCATAGATTTTCTTCTATGTTAGCTAGAAATATGCAGATAAAAATTAATTAAGAACTATAATAGAAAAATAAAAAATATAAAAAAAATACGTAAACGAGATAACCTATGACTATTTATATTTTGGAGTAAGTTAAAGATTTATTGAGTTTGAAATTAAAAAAATTCAAGCAGCAAAATAAGATCTTACATAAAGTATACAAATTATTTATAAGTTAAGAAAAAATTAAATAATCAGTAAAAACTATTTGAATAACAAGAATAATAAAGTCATATTAATATTGATAATCGGGCAAACAAATATTTTATACGTAAAATATTACAACGTTTAGATATAATATGTTCAAATAATTAAGAAAATATTTTCGTATGATTAATATTTGAATTGAGTGCAGTTAGTTTACGTTTGAAAGCATAACATAATTTTTTAAAAATACGGTCCAATTTAAAAAATAGAATGATAAAAATTATTTGAGTTTGAGATGAGAGAATTATTTAGTTTTTATCTATATTATATTAGAATGAGCGTGGTAGAAATAGATAAATTTAAACAAGCTAATACAAATCTACATGACAGTGTAATACTATTAAGAATTGAATAATATAATATCAAAAATAATTAATAAATAGAGAAAAAACAAAAATTAAGATTTTTTATCATAGAGAAAAAGGGTAAAAACTAGTTTAAATTTGAGATGAGAAAGTTTTTTATATTGTGATAAGAAAAGTCATAATATGGATAAGTCCATGTAACTCAAGTCTAATAGATAAAATTAAAAACTAAAAATATTGAATAATAAAAATAAATTAGAGATAATATGAGGATATTCGGGTTGACAAATGTCCCAGCAGCTTTTATGGATTTGAATAACCTAGTGTTCAGGTCTTATTTGGATTCGTTCGTGATAGTCTTCATTGACGATATATTGATATATTCCCGCAGCCAGGAGGAGCACGAGCAGCACCTTAGAGTGGTTCTTCAGACTCTGAGGGAATGTCAGTTGTATGCTAAGTTCTCAACGTGTGAGTTCTGGTTGAGTTCAGTTGCATTTCTAGGTCATGTTGTATCGGCAGAGGGTATTCAGGTAGATCTGAAGAAGATTAAGGTAGTCAAGAACTAGCCTAGACTAGCATCTACTATAGAGATTCGGAGTTTCTTGGGATTGGCAGGCTATTATCGTCGGTTCGTGGAAGGGTTTTCATCTATTGCAGTCCCGATAACCAGGTTGACCCAGAAGAATGCCCAGTTTAGATGGTCGGACGAGTGTGAGGCGAGCTTTCAGAAGCTCAAGACAGCTCTGACTATGGCACCGGTGTTGGTTCTACCCACAGGTTCAGGGCCTTATACTGTATATTGTGATGCATCTCGTATTGGACTTGGTGCAGTGTTGATGCAGGATGGCAAGGTCATTGCCTATGATTCGCGGCAGTTGAAGATTAATGAGAAGAACTATCTGGTTTATGATTTAGAGTTGGCAGCCCTTGTTAACGTATTGAAGATTTGGAGGCATTATCTGTATTGCATGGCGTGTGAGGTGTTCACGGATCACAGGAGTCTCCAGTATTTGTTCAAGCAAAAGGAGTTGAATTTGAGGCAGATGAGGTGGTTGGAATTGTTGGAAGACTATGATATCACCATCTTATATCATCCGGGAAAGGCCAATGTGGTGGCTGATGCTTTGGGCAGGAAGTCAGCCAGTATGGGTAGTCTCGCTTACATTCCATTTGGTGAGAGACCGCTTGCTTTGGATGTTCAGACTTTAGCCAATCAGTTTTATGAGACTGGATGTTTCTGAGCCCAGTCGTGTGTTAGCTTGCACGGTCGCTTGTTTTTCTTTATTGGAGCGTATTCGTGATCGGCAGTATGATAATCCCCATTTGTGTGTGCTTAGAGACACGATGCAGCACGGAGGTGCCAAGCAGGTTACCTTAGGCGATGATGGAGTTTTGAGATTGCAGGGTCGAGTTTGTGTGCCTAATATGGATGGACTTCGAGAGTTGATTTTAGAGGAGGCCCATAGCTCCCGGTACTCTATTCATCCGGGCACTGCAAAGATGTATCAGGATTTGCGGCACCATTATTGGTGGCGGAGAATGAAGAAGGATATCGTTGCATATGTGGCTCGGTGTTTGAATTGTCCGCAGGTTAAGTACGAGCATCAGAGGCCCGGTGGTTCATTTCAGAGGATTGAGCTTCCCGAGTGGAAGTGGGAGCGGATCACTATGGATTTTGTTGTTGGACTCCCGCAGACTCGGAAGAAGTTCGACGCAGTATGGGTCATTGTTGATAGGCTGACCAAGTCAGCATATTTCATTCTTGTGGCAGTCTCCTATTCTTCTGAGAGGTTAGCTGAGATCTATATCCGGGAGATTGTTCGCCTTCATGGTGTGCCTGTGTCTATCATTTTGGACCGAGGTACACAGTTTACCTCGTGTTTCTGGAGAGCAGTTCAGCGAGAGTTGGGCACACAGGTTGAGTTGAGCATAGCATTTCATCCTTGGACAGATGGGCAGTCCGAGCAGACTACTCAAATTTTGGAGGATATGTTCTGAGCTTGTGTCATTGACTTTGGAGGCTCGTGGGATCAGTTTTTGCCTTTAGCGGAGTTTGCCTACAACAACAGCTATCTGTCGAGTATCCAGATGGCTCCTTACGAGGCTTTATATGGTAGGCAGTGTCGGTCTCCAGTTGGATGGTTTCAGCCGGGAGAGGCTCGAGTGTTGGGTACGAATCTGGTTCAGGATGCCTTGGACAAGGTCATAATCATTCAGGATAGGCTTCGTACAGCTCAGTCTAGGCAAAAGAGTTATGCCGACCGTGATAACTGTGATTTTTACATGATTTATACCCCTTCTTACCTAAGCTTTGTGCATAAATTGATATAGATTAGTCCTGAATTGCTTACAAGTTGCGCTTGATTGCAGGTTTGAGCGACCAGATGATAAAGATCACAAATCGGCTCAGGAAGGAGTGAAATCTGCCAAACGTCAAGAGATGAGCTAAAGTGGGAATTAAATGACCTGTGCGGACCGCAACCTTTTGTCATACGGCCGCACAAGAGGATTCTGCAAGTAACCAAGTCCAGGAAAGCCTGCGCGGTCCGTACTGTATTGCCACGCGGACGCACAGGTAATGATCAGAGAACCTGCAAGTTAGACATAATTCCACGCGGGCCGCATCCATTTCTACGCGGTCCGCAATGATGAAGAAACAGAAGTTCAGAATACAAGGCATAATCCCACGCGGCCGCACACCATTTCTATGCGGTCCGCGTGGGTGAATGATCAGAGAGTCAACACTGGAGAAAAATGAACTGTGCGGCCGCGCATCATTTCCACGCTGTCCGCGTGACTCAACCTACGCGGCCGCGTGGCATTTCTAGGCGGTCCGCGTTCCAAGATCCAGTAGCTCAAAAATTGAAGGCCAGTTAACCTACGCGGCCACATGTCATTTCTATGCGGTCCGCGACAGACCCTCAGGGATATTTTTGTCCGGTTTTTCCTGTGTAGTATAAATAGCATATTTTACTTTTTTAGGTTAATGTGTAGTATAAATAGCATATTTTACTTTTTTAGGTTAACTTCTTTTACACTGTACGAGCAGCTGAGCACGAGGCAACATTTATTGGCTTATTTTGGATTATTTTCCTTAGATTTTAACGTGGAATTAAGTGTATTAAATTTGTAGTTCATGTTTATGTCAATTTCTTCTATTATTTCTTCAATTTCTATTTCTTCCAGGTCTAGCTAAACCCATTAGCTAGGGTTGTGGCTCAATCCTAGTGTGAGTAATTAATGGGTGTTTTTGCTTAATGTTTGGATGATATTGGGTGTTTGGTTTTGGGTTGATTGTATATTTTCATTTAGATTTTGTGGTTGCAAACACTAAGTCTAGCTTAGTGGGTTTTGACTCTTCTTGAGAAAGAGAGTCTATGACCTCTCAATCAACCCAACAAGAATTTGGGATGGACCCATGAGAATGGTAGTCCTAAGTAACGGGTTAAACCTTGAGAGAGTAATTACCCAGCTTGAACCTTAAAGTTGCTCGGGCAAATTAGCCTACCCAATTGGTCTCGAGAGAGTCAATTGGGCAAAATCACTCTCTCTACCGAGGGGTGTGAGAGTGAGTACTAAAGTGCAATGGTTATCCAATTTTCCCTTAACTATCATCCTTGCATTAGCATTATATACCCGTTAATTATTCACCTAGGCGAATGCTACAACCCTAGTGTCTTCTCCGAGGACGAACAATTATTTTAGAGGTGGAGAATATAAAAGGTCATCACTTGTTTCAAATTGAAATTCTATGTTCTAAGGCCTTAAAACCCTCATCTAGCATCACCTCGATTTGCATGCGCAGTCCGGGCGCGTAGCTGGAAATCCTATATGTGAAAATCTGTGAAAAATGATAAATTTTAACTATAAAATGAATTAATTTGACTTCGATTAATATTTTGGGTGAACGGACCCAGACCCGTGATTTGATGGTCTGTAGGAAAATATGGGATTTGAGCGTATGCCCGGAATCTAATTCCGAGGTCCCAAGCCCGAGAAATGAATTTTTTAAAGAAAATTATTTTCAGAAATTGTTTAAAAGATTTGGAAAATGTAATTTGATTAAAACTCGATAGTATTGGGCCTGTATTTTGGTTTCGATGTCTGGTACAGGTCTTATATGTGATTTATGATGTTTCTGTGAAATTTGGTAAGAAACTGATGTCATTTGATGTGATTCGGACTTTAAATGGAAAATTTGATGTTTTAAGAAGTTTGAAAGAATTCATGGATTTTTAGGTTTAATTCGATGTTTATGAAGTTATTTTGGCGATTTGATCGTACGAATAAGTCTGTAGGATGTTTTTGAGGTTGTGCTTATATTTAGTTTGGAGCCCCGAGGGCTCGGGTAAGTCTTGGAAAAGTGTCGGAGTGCTTTAGACCTGGAAAAAATCTGGTTTTCTGCTGTTTCTGGTGTTCAGTGATGTTGTACTATGCAATCGCATAGGAATGCTTGCAATCGCATAGAGTAAACTTCAGGAGTCCTGTTTTATGCTATACGATCCATAGGTCATTCCGCGATCCCGTAGAGTAAATTCTGGGAGGTCACAATTTCTTCTATGTGATCGCATCCTTTCCTCTGCGATCACAATGTGTTAGCCCCAGATTTCATTTTCTTATATGCGATCACATGGTATTGTCCGCGATCGCAGTGCTCAGCCACCTTTACCTTATGCGATCGCAATCCCTTTTCCGCGATCGCATAGACCAAAATCCGCCCAGCTATTTTTTAAAAGTCCAGAACAGTAGCTATACGGGATTTTCATAAAATTTCATAACTTCTTCTTCTCCACACCTTTTGGGACGATTTTTGAAGAGCTTCTTCACCACAATCTCTTAGGTAAGTAATCTTTAACTTGTTTTCTTCCATTTTCATCAACATCTATTAGATTATAGGCCTAAAAAACATGGGATTAAAGGTAAAAATTGGGAATTTGGATAGAGTTAGGGCTTTTTGATTATTTGAAAATTTGACCTCATTTTGGGGTCGAATTTAAAAAAAAAAATACATATTCGGCCTCGGGGGTGGATGGGTGATCGTGGAGGATGCCATGCACATTTTCATTATACAATTACTTTAGTGAGAACGAGAGTAAAAGCACGAAGGGTGATGTCGTGCATTCATTGATTTCTGTTTCTTTATTGATATCCGAGTTATGTTGTTTCTTTCGTTACTTGATGTCTTTCTATTCGAAGTTGTTATCTCCCCCACAGCATGCTCCCCCTCCCATATTGCCTAGTTATCTCTTTATTTCTTTTTCGTTGTATGTATATATGAACTGCACAGGTTTATTTGGTATGTTTGGTCCTAGCCTCGTCACTACTTTGCCGAGGTTAGGCTAGGCACTTACCAGCACATGGGGTCGGTTGTGCTGATACTATACTCTGCACTATGTGCAGATCCCGGAGCAGCTTTTGGGCAGTAGTTGGAGTGCTTCCTTCAGTCCACTCGGAGACCCAAGGTAGACCTGCAGGTG
Organism: Nicotiana glauca; assembly: GCA_026770625.1. NCBI lineage: Eukaryota > Viridiplantae > Streptophyta > Magnoliopsida > Solanales > Solanaceae > Nicotiana > Nicotiana glauca. The sequence goes on from MU723839.1 coordinate 46,276, forward strand.
TCCGCAGGCCCTGGCGTCTCCCTCTATCCCTATTTCCTGTTTTATTTTCCTTTATTTCATAAACAATGAAGTAGCACAAACAACAGAATATGGCAGACAAATGAAATAAAGTAAACACATAGAACAGTACTAGTACCGCTGCGGCGTACAACCCGATCCATTTATCATCGACGGCGCTCACTGGGTGTGTGCAGACTCCGGGAGGGCCCCTTAAGGCCCAAGCGCAATACCAAGCCATCTCGTGGCATCAAGTCTAGGTCCTCGGCCTCATATCAATATTAATATAACACTACTGCAGCGTGCAACCCGATCCAAAAGTATCCTCACACACTGACCATCGGCCTTACTCAGTCAAATCACATAAGCCCCTCGGGCAACAGTAAAAACATGCTGCTCAGCCTAAAAATAGTATAGGAAAGATTCATTTCAAGTGTTAAGTAAAATAAACTTGGATGAGTTTTGAAAACAGTAGAAAATACATGACTGAGTTCAAGTATAAAATCGAAATAGTGAGGAAAGATCAACAACCATTCCCAAAGGGGTTCAAATAATTGGCACGAAGCCCAAATATGGCAATCAACCTAAATTATGTTGATAACAAGTAAATTTTAATCAAACACGCAGTAAATTCATCAATCGGGACGGCCAAGTCATAATTCCCAACGTTGCTCTACCTCATGCTCGCTACCCGGCGTGCAAGTCACCTTAATATACCTCTACGATGTGCAAATTCGGGGTTTCAAACCCTCAGAATATCATTTACAATCATTAATCACCTTGAACCGGCGAAATCTCTAGCTCGCGACACCTTTACCCTTCAAATTGGCCTCCTCGCGCATCAAATCTGACCAAAACCAGAGCGAATACGTTACAATAGGCTAAGGGAACAAAGCCCAAGCAAAAATAATCGAAAATATCAAAAATCCCGAAATTAGCAGAACCCGAGTCCCGGTCCCACTTCTCAAAACTCAGAAATTTTTACTTCATTGGACTCCTTATCTCCCCATGAGTTTATACATATCAAAAACACAAGAATCAGAGTTCAATTGATCCTTCAAATCCTTAATCTTAGCTTTCTTAAGTTCAAGCCCTAAACCTCCATTTTCAGTCCATAAATTCCTTAAATTTTCAGTCCTATTTCATGAAATATCACCATAGAATCGTGTTTTAGGTCCAAAATTCTTACCTTATCGAAGCTCCTTGAAATCCCTCTCCAAAATCGCCTAAAAATCACCAAGTCCAAAGTTAAAATGAATAAACCCTTCAAAATTCGCGAAGAAGAACCTTAAATACTTCTGCCCAGTCATAACCGCATCTGCGGTACCACTTCTGCGATCAAAGCTCCGCATCTGCGGAAATCATTAAACTCCCAGGAGTCGCTTCGGCGATAAAAATTCAGCATCTGCGGCTTCGCAAATGCGGCTCCTCGTCCGATTCTGCGAAAACGACTGCCCAGACCAAAACTCACACCTGCGGCCTCCCCTTTACACCTGCAGTCCCCATTCCGCAGGTGCGGAAATACCAGCAACAACAGAAATTTCTACAACCACACAAGTCCAAATTCTTCCCGCTTAGCCATCCGAAATCACCCCGAGCCCCCCAGGACCTCAACCAAAAACACCAACGCATCCTAAAACATCATTCAAATTTGTTCCAATAATCAAACCACCTCAAACAACACCAAAACCATCAATTCACATCGAATTCAAATCTAAGTTCTGCTAAAACTTCCGAAATACGCATTTGATAAAAAACCCAACCAAATCACCTCCGAATGACCTGAAACTTTACACACACATCCCAAATCACATAACGAAGCTATAGCAACTCTCAGAATTCCATTCCGACCCTCGGATCAAAATCTCACATATCAACCGAAATTCACCAAAATACTAATTCTGCCAATTCAAGCCTAGTTCTACGCCAGACCTCCAAAACCACTTCCGATCACACTCCTAAGTCACAAATCATCCCCTGAAGCTATCATAACCATCGGAATTTACATCCGAGCCTTCTAACACATAAATCAACATCTGGTTGACTTTTCCAAACCAAGCCTTCCTTAAAGAGACTAAGTGTCTCATTTCCTACCAAAACCACTCCAAACCAACTTGATCACATATGACACGGGTAATGAAGCATAAAGGAGTAGAAAATGGGGGAAATGGAGCAGTAACTCATGAGACGACGGGTCGGGTCATCACATCCTCCCCAACTTAAACAAACGTTCGTCCTCGAACGTACCCAGAGTTGTTCTAAAACCCAGACACTCGCTGAATAACCTTACCATACATTTACCCGGGGGTGATTTCACATCACCCTATCTCACATAGGTCCGATAACACAACATAGCTGAAATTTCACAATCCATCCTAGTCCATAAACCATAAACCACATTTTCACTTCTGAAACCATCAATACAATCAAAACCTTACACCTACACTCTGAATAGTCTCGAACCAGTTGTAATAGCCCATGCTTGCAACCTCAGGTGCAATTATATGATATACCACATAACTCAAACACATGCAGCGATAACTTCCATTCGCAACAGCTGCCCACAACAACCAAGTACCGATAGAAAACCTCTTATTAGCTAAAGTCTCATTCCAACACTTTCATATACTTCCAATGATAAATGAAACACGCAATGAACCATAACCATTTCTCAGATCAACCATTCACGAGGCCATTTCTCCTCTAGCAATTACCATAGCAAATTTTTGAACCGAACCTTGATATTTACCCATCAAACATGCTGAAATCTAATCCATTTGTATTCATTAATGATCCCAACGATCTCTCTTGACCAAACACACCACCCTGGTGACATGATACATCAATACGGGCCTAAGCCATAACTTGCATAACTACGCACACCAATAAGCAACGGTCCGAACATACTCAAATCATGAAAATGACTCAATTGTAAGAGTTGTACCTTAAGCTCACCAGTACCACCACAACACAAGGTTGGGAATCCATCTCACATCATAGAATAGAACACACGAATCTATTTCGCAAGATCATATCTCCACATAGCTCCGCGGCAATGCATGATCCTATCCAAACACTGCTCCACCTGAAACACCTCAAGTCACTATGCTCGAAGGTGACAACCACACACCATTTGACGTCTGGAACCAAAGCACATCATCATGCCCATGGTGAGACAAATAACATATACTACGCAACCCGATAGGCCATAACTGATACTCCATTCATTGAGCAACACCCAATTACTCTTCCCGCTCGACTTCCACTATGAATTCCCAATAGAACCTCACCACACGTGCCCATAACCAACAAATCATAACGTCTCACAACACAGAAAAGCAAATCATAGATCTCCCCATATCACTAACAATCTCAATAACGATCGAATCAACCTATCCCTCAACAATACAATTCGGGGCCAACCAAGCCGACTCAAGATAGAACGGCATCCACATTGGCCTACCAACAAACTCATTATAAAGGAAGCCTGAAGCTGCTCCTTCCACTATTAAAACTCCTACCGGAGCCATACCATATGGTTCCCGGCACTAAATCAATACCGAAATCCACAACCTCGCCTGGCGACATGCCCGGCCATAAGAAATGCATCCGAAAAGTCGCTCAACACCGGAACTGAATCAATGGTAGAAACCTCTGCACTGACATCCATCACGAAGGCCCAATTAAGAAAAGCAATCCTTCCCAGCCGTCCACTGGGTCTTTGAAATATAAACCACTATGCTAGAACATAATCTGACCCCCTTGCCACTCAACCCGTGGCGTTTCCGGCATAGCCCATTGTGCAATAGTCCGAAATAATCAAACACTGAGACAACCAGTCTATACCCCAATATCATATCCAAAATCTAACATACCAAGCAAAGAAAAAACCACTTGGGCCTCCAAATCCCAGTAGTTGCTAAACAGTGCCGATACACATGATTTACAACCACATCATAGCCTGTATATGAGAACTTCCGTCTCCATATCCACACGACACATGAATCATCATATCTGATACCAATTTTTCTATCCAAACACATGCACACCTTAAATACCCAATCATTCCATGATAGATACTCTAAAATTTTCCTGTGCCACCAAGCAAACCCCAATGCCACCAGTCGATCCAATAAGAAAGTGCCGCAATACTACCGAAGTATCATCAGTTTAATCACACTACCCTTTTTTCTGAGACATATACTCTCATCCAATCACTTCCAATTAGCAGTAACATTTCCTTGATTATCTGAGGCTACCCGCTGCCTAAGAGTTTTATAAACTTCCTTTCAGAAATGAACTGTAACCTAGCACATGCCAGTCTCAGTCCTCCACAACATACCACATATGCCATACCATCCAAGGATAACATTAAAACTTTTATCTCCCTTCCGAGACACAGACATCTATGCACTCAACTAGTCAAGAACTTCCATTGATCCCATCTAGAAAAAAATCATTACACATCCCATGTCTCTCACATTCGTAGAAAATGCACTTCTCCAACCACGGTAGAAATCAACAAGAACTCTCCCAATTCCATTTGCACAAATTAAACTACCAGGACTGAATCCTTCTAACTAGATCAAGCTAAGCAAGCCATTAAAACCAAAGAGCATTGCTGCAAAATACCTGGGAGAATCCGTTACCTCGAACACATACGAAGAATTAATCATATCCTTACCATACCGATTCGGTCTACTATAAAGCTACTCCATCTATCTAAATTTCCTTCCGATTCATCATCAACTTGATATTCCCTCTTACTGTAGCACCATAATGCCTCAACCTAGGCTTACCACACGAGACCCCAGCATAAAACCACACTGACTACGACCCATAAGCCGCTGAATACTCTCTCAAATATTCCCAAAAATACCACGGTCCAGAATACTTTACTCTGAAGAACTTCCTGTGAATCTAAATATGTTACCTTTACCTTTCTGATACTGATACATAGAATCCCATAATTAACATAGGAATACCACAAATCTTGACTTCTTCCAATGAAAACTTAGTCTCTAACCACACCTACAACTTTAAAATACCAGATTGTTTCCTGTAGAATCTTTAACACATTAGAGCCATTCTCGAGTCATTCACTCTTCTTCAAGCTGCAATTTACCTGATCACACGAACAGAACCACCAGTGCGTCATTAGCACTCTAACACCATAGGATATGACCTCATCCCAATACAAACAAACATCTTCCTACTCAATGCACCGAGCATTCTTTACCAATAACAGCTTAAGACATCCTGTGATTCTCACACATCTACGAAGCACCATATAACCTTTGTCAAAATTTTCCTTCACTCGTGCCATCCTCGGCTCAATTTTCGCAACCAGAACTGATTCTCCAGCATGTCTTAAACCGGAACCAATATAGCACCTAACCGTGCAATCAGCTAATCAATAGCAACCTTCCCAACTTGGCTCGAAGTCATAAATCAAAACACACAATAACTCATAATGCATATACTTCATTGCTGCCTTAATACCATAGTGAGATTAAACTCAATCCTTCATAAGCTTGTGGAAACACAAATTATCTAGAATTCTTAACTCTTCTGCAAATCTCGCATTCACTCACACAACAGTTAAGCCCACTCTCTAGGCAATCGAATTTAGATTTCAACACATTTTCTTCACTTGTAAATGAGGTCTTCTAATAGATAACATAAGGATCACACAACTTTGGAACACACAGCAGGAGATGACCCACCTGCTTTTCCTTCGACTAACATTTATGTATACCTTCCACCGTCATACATATTACACAGTTACTTAGTCTTTCTGAGTCTGAACTCGTACTGCAACATAAAATTTACTTCACTCTCAACTGGAAAACATGAAAAGGTTCTTCATGCGCCTATAACTCGGGGCCTGACATTTAGTCACCATGGAAATCAAACACTTGATGGTTCATCAATTATCTAACAAACCTTCCTCGTCACTTCCAAGTTATATAGATATATCTCGTAGTACTAACATACTCATCACGTGGCTATCCAGCCGTCACTTCCACTAATAGGGACAATACCGAACATATAAGTTCAAAACACTTACTCACAGAGTCAGCACCTCGGTGTTCAAGCCATAGGCAAAGATCCGACCTCAAGTCCTTCAGACTGGCCCAACATCAAACTCAAAGAGATCATGTCTCGCCCCTCGATAAGGGAATCACAAGCCATTAAGGCATATCTGATACTGAGCATTCATACGCACATACGAACACGTGGAGGGAATTCAAAGAGTTACTTCCCAAGCTGAATCAAGGACGCACGATAAGAGTTCAAGAATGTGAAGTTTTTCGTAAAGGTTCTGCAACCTCTCGAGGATAAATACAGACGTCTTTGTACCGATCCGCGAGACTCTACTAAACCTGCTCATGACTCGTGAGACCTATGTAACCTAGGCTCTAATACCAACTTGTTACGACCCAAACCCGGAACCGGTCGTGATGGCGCCTCTCATGGGGACAAGGCCAGCCAACTAAACCCAATTCATTATTTTAAGATAGTTAAACAGTTCATAAGAGGCTTAAATATGATTTAATAATAATAATTAGCGGAAGTACAACCCGACACAACCCAAATTGAGGTATCACATGTCACGAGCAACTATTAGAATATGAACACAACTACAAGGTCTGAAATACACAGAATGGGACAAGGAATGAAAAGGGAGAAAAGCGGTGCCGCGAACGCTGGCAGTCACCTCGCTAAACTCCGATAACTCTGCCTCCGATCAGCCCAAACCCGCTACCGGGTGAACAAATACCTGCATCTGCATGTGAGGTGCAGGGAGTAAAGTGAGTACTTCAACTCAGTGAGTAATAAGGGTAAATAACAACTAAACAGTAAGAAATTACGTAAAGCAAACCATCATATTGTATAGGAGCAGTGTAAAACTCTTTGAGAAAAGCAGTGAAACGGTGAAATCTTTAGAAATATCTTAGCTCAGTTTAAAACCTCTTTTGAAAATAACTGTTTCAACAGTTATGCAAATGATTGCAAAACAAATAGTGCAGATAAGCACAGAAGTCCGCCCCTTGGGTACCACACTCAATTAGCAGATAATGTCAGGCAGTCCGGTAAATACCACATGAAGTAGCACAAACAACAGAATATGGCAGACAAATGAAATAAAGTAAACACATAGAACAGTACTAGTACCGCTGTGGCATGCAGCCCGATCCATTTATAGTCGACGACGCTCACTGGGGGTGTGCAGACTCCGGGAGGGGCCCCTTACGGCCCAAGCGCAATATCAAGTCATCTCGTGGCATCAAGTCTAGGTCCTCGGCCTCATATCAGTATCAGTATAACACTGCTGCGGCGTGTAGCCCGATCCAAAAGTATCCTCACACACAGGCCCTCGGCCTTACTCAATCAAAAATCATATAAGCCCCTCAGGCAACAGTAAAAACATGCTGCTCAGCCCAAAAATAGTATAGGAAAGATTCATTTCAAGTGTTAAAGCAAAATAAACTTGGATGAGTTTTGAAAACAGTAGAAAATACATGACTGAGTTCAAGTATAGAATCGAAACAGTAAGAAAATATCAACAACCATACCCTAAGGGGTTTAAATAATTGGCACGAAGCCCAAATATGGCAATCAACCCAAATTATGATGATAACAAGTAAATTTCAATCAAATACGCTGTAAATTCATCAATCGGGATGGACCAAGTCACAATTTCCAACGGTGTTCTACCCCACGCTCCCTACCCGGCGTGCAAGCCACCTCAATATAGCACTACGATGTGCAAATCTAGGGTTTCAAACCCTCAGAATATCATTTACAATCATTACTCACATCGAACCGGCAAAATTTCTAGCTCGCGACGCCTTTGCCCCTCAAATCGGCCTCCTCGCACGTCAAATCTGACAAAAACAGAGCGAATAAGTTACAATAGGTTGAGGGAACAAAGCCCAAGCGAAAATAATCGAATAATATCAAAAATCCCAAAATTAGCAAAACCCGAGCCCTCTTCTCGAAACTCAGAAATTTTTACATCATTAGACTCCATATCTCCCCACGAGTTTATACATATAAAAAAATAAAAGAATCGGAGTTCAATTTACCCTTCAAATCCTTAATCTTAGCTCTCTTAAGTTCAAGCCCTAAACCTCCATTTTTAGTCCATTAATTCCTTAAATTTTCAGTCCTATTTCATGAAATATCACCATAGAATCGTGTTTTAGGTCCAAAATTCTTACCTTATCGAAGCTCCTTGAAATCCCTCTTCAAAATCGCCCAAAAACCACCAAGTCCGAAGTTAAAATGAATAAACCCTTCAAAATTCGCGAAGAAGAACCTTAAATACTTCTGCCCAGTCATAACCGCATCTACGGTCAAATCACCACTTCTGCGGTACCGCTTCTATGGTCAAAGCTCCACATCTGCGAAAATCATTAAACTCCCAGGAGTTGCTTTTACGACAAAAATTCCACATCTGCGGCTTTGCAGATGCGGATCCTCGTCCGCTTCTGCGGAAACGACTGCCCAGACCAAAACTCGCACCTGCGGCCTCCCCTTCGCACCTGTGACACCGCACCTATGGTCCCCATTCTGCAGGTGCGGAAATACCAGCAACAACAGAAATTTCTACAACAACATAAGTCCAAATTCTTCCCGCTTAGCCATCCGAAATTACCCCGAGGCCCCCAGGACCTCAACCAAAAACACCAACGCATCCTAAACATCATTCAAACTTGTTCCAATCATCAAACCACCTCAAACAACACCAAAACCATCAATTCACATCGAATTTAAACTTAAGCTCTTCTAAAACTTCCGAAACACGCATTTGATAAAAAATCCAACCAAATCACCTCTGTATGTCTTGAAACTTTACACACACATCCCAAATCACATAAAGAAGCTACAGCAACTCTCGAAATTCTATTCCGACCCTCGGATCAAAATCTCACCTATCAACTAGAATTCACCAAAATACTAATTCCGCCAATTCAAGCCTAGTTCTATGTCGGACCTCCAAAACCACTTTTGATCACTCTCCTAAGTCACAAATCATCCCATAAAGCTATCCGAACCATCGAAATTCACATCTGAGCCTTCTAATACATGAGTCAACATCCGATTGACTTTTCCAAACCAAACCTTCCTTAAAGAGACTAAGTGTCTCATTTCCTACCAAAACCATTCCAAACCAACTCGATCACATAAGACCCACGCAATGAAGCATAAAGGAGCAGAAAATGAGAGAAATAGAGCGGTAACTCAACAGATGACGGGTCGGGTCGTCACAATGCTCGAATTTGATTATAAATGAATCGAACTTCAATGTTTTTCCGAATTTGACAATGGTTGACAATCTGGAAACCACTGACTTTTTTAGTTCTGAAAATGAGGAGGACTATGATGTTATACATATCGATGAATATGGTAATATTAACAACATTAAATATCCATAGGTTATTGAAGGCCAGTTATACAAAAACTAGGATGTATTGCAAAATGTTATGAAATATCTTGCAATCTAAGAGAAGTTCCAGTTTAAGGTTGAGCCTTCAAATAAGTCCAGATAAACATGAAGTTAATGTCATGTTGTATAAAATTTAATATATAATAGTTAAAAGATCTCTATTTTATGAACGACAACCTATATCAGTGTACTATGCTGCAATCCCAGCAACAAATATGTATTAAGCAACATATTTGGGATTTTACAACCATTCACTGATAACCACAATTCATCTATATTATCGTGAGCAACCTCCCTCAACAATAAAGTATGTATCGAACGGGGTTGCATAGCTACAATCGGCAAATCAACAAAGTATTCGAAATATGTTTCTCTGAACATTTTAAATTGTCTTGGAGTTAAATGCATCCTCAAATTTTCAATCACGCTAATATTACTGTGTGACGACCCGACTCATCGTCACGTGACTTACCGCCTCGTTTTCCCCGTTATATGCTCATTCATGTTTTAATATATGTACTTGGTGAATTTGAGTCAATTCGGATCGAGTTTGGTAGGAAATGGGACAATTAGTCTCTTTAATGAAGGAATAGTTTGAAAAAGTCAACCGGACGTTGACTTGTGAGTTAGAGGGATCGGAATTAATTTTCGATGGTTCTTTTAGCTTCGGGAGATGATTTATGACTTAGGAGTGCGATTGAAATTTAATTTGGAGGTCCGGTGTAGAAATAGGCTTGAATTGGCGAAGGTTGAATTTTGGCGAATTCCGGTGGATAGGTGAGATTTTGATCCGAGGGTCGGAATGGAATTCCGAGAGTTTTAGTAGTTTTGTTAGGTAATTTTGGATATGTCCGTAAATTTTCAGGTCATTCGAACGTCGTTTGTTCGGATTTTAGGTTGAATGAGAATTTTGAAAGTTTTATTTTAACTTAAGCTTTGATTTGATGAAAATGGACGATTTTGATGTTAATGTTAGTGATTTTATGGTTCGAGCAAGTTTGAATGAGGTAACGGAACATGTCTGTACTTTTGGTTGAGGTCTCGGGGACCTCGGGTGTGTTTCGGATGCCCAACGGGTCATTTTTGGATGATTTTTGTTGTTTTGAGCATAAACCTGTAATGATCCAAAGGTCCATTTTTAGTTCCAGAGATCGAAATTTGATTTCGAGACTTCGAGAATTTAAATCATGAATTATAGGACTGATCTGGAAATTTTGGTTTAATTTCATCAAGTCGCGATTGAGTTTTTGACGCGAAATGTGAGTTAATTGTTTAACGAGCGAAATGGGTATTGAACTGGGCAAATGAGCTCCGAATTCAGTTTCGATTGAAGGGTTGTATTCTTATTGTTATTTGTGACTCATAAGAATAAGAATTGTCGAATTCCGAGTTCGTATGATGGAGTTATAGCACTTCTAGTGAAAATAAAGCTAGTGCATTTTTTTTACAGCACTGTGAACAGTATCCATGAATAGTGCCCCGTAACAGTATCCATGAATAGTGCCCGTAACAGTATCCATGAATAGTGCCGTGAACAGTATCCCGTAACAGTATCCGTGAACAGTCCCGTAACAGTATCCATGAACAGTACATATGGGTGAACAGTAACACGGGGTGAACAGTATTTCCGAAAAATTCTGGGCAGAATGTTTATTCATCCGCGAACCAAACATATTTTCACCATTTTTGAGAAAAACTTGAGAGTTTTTGGATGGGAATTGAAGGAGTTTTGACTGGGAATCATTGGAGGTAAGTTTTATGAGTTAAATACATGATTTTATTGAAGAATCATTCTTGAAATTCATGAAAACATAGCAAAATTCTAAGAAATTAGGGCTTGGAGCAAAAACTTTAAATTTGGGATTTGAGGGGCCATTTGTGGTCCGATTTGGGAGTTCTTGGTATGTACGGACTCGTGGCGAGACAAGGATTCCGGAAATATAAATTTTGAAATTTTTCGAGACATAGGTCCGGGGCTCGGGTTTTGCCAATTTCGTATTTTTGAGTATTTTTCGAGTTCTTTCGATTGGGTTATGTCCCAATAGCATATTGTGATATATTTGCCCTGATTTTAGTTAGATTTGACGCGCGTGGAGGCCGGTTTAAGGGGTAAAGGCGTCGCGGGCTAGAGAATTCGCCGGTTCGAGGCAGGTAATACTTGTAAATGATGTCCTGAGGGTTTGAAACTCCGGACTTGCACATCATATTGCTGTATTGTGGTGACTTGCATGCCAAGTATGAGCGTGGGTAGAGCACTGTTGGGATTGTGACTTGGTCCGTCTCGGTTGTTGATTTTACCG
>MU723840.1:0-23930 GCA_026770625.1 Nicotiana glauca
GTTGTAACAAAAATTTATTTATTTTGATTTTGGAATTCTTTTACTTGGGGTAAAAATCACGTGCTCACAACTACAACACATTAATGAAACTATTTTTTCATAATTTTCATTTTCTTATAATAAAATAAAGTAAAAGAGTCAAAATTAATTAAAATAGCTATATTAGGGTTAAGTTAAATATTTACATGCTAAAATATAAATAATCCTGGGGAGGGTAAAAAATCATATGTCTACAGCTGCCCCTCTTTAACTGGAAACGCGAAGTGTTTTCAGACAAAGAATGACGAGACAGGTTTTTGACCCGACCCTTATTTGGAGAGACCAAAACCTAAAAGAAAGGAGAATGTATCCAAGCCCTGGTATCTGAGCTGCCTACATATCCTTGGCTATAAAGGAATCAGGCCACGTGTAGTTTAGAAGTGAATGAGGTGATGGAGTACCGAAGTGGAGAGCCGAGTGAGGTGCCGTCAAGGTTCCGGTCCGCGGTCCTGTTATTACATCAAAAATCAAAATTGAACAAACTAACTAACTCTATCAGCTACAAGTTACAATATTCCTATCTTTGAGTCTTCTAAAGCTTGATCTTGAGTCTTGGTTGGTTCTTCATGCAGACTCCGATCTGAATCCTGATGCTCATCAGCTGTAAACTGCTGGTTCATTCTTCAACTTTAGATCAAGGTGGGACACGCAAAGCCTATGACTTCAATCATATCTTGAGCAGTCCACATCCTTCTCCACATCAGCACATTGAGTTCATTTATTTTTGCTCTTTTTTTTCTTTTCTTTATTTTGGATTAAAACTCATTCTTTTGGTCATATCAAACCCTGTGCCTCTAGGTCAAACCTGCTCAGACACCAAAACAAACAAATGAACGAAATTTTTCTGCCCCAATTTTCACTAGGAGAATTTCGTGAGTTTTTTATAATTAAGATCTAAACTTTTTTTTTTGAAAGCGATAAAATAAGGATTGTATGTCTTTAGGGAGAAAAGGCGACTAGGGAAAGGAGGCCCTATGTCTAAACATGTCAACTAGAGATTGGAGCCCTATGTTGGCAAAAGGCGACTAGGGAATGGAGGCCCTATGTCTAAAAATCTCAACTAGGGATTGGAGCCCTATGTTGGCAAAAGGCGACTAGGGAATGGAGACCCTATGTCTAAATACTAGGGATTGGAGCCCTATGTTGGCAAAAGGCGACTATGGAATGGAGACCCTATGTCTAAAAATCTCAACAAGGGATTGGAGCCTTATGTTGGCAAAAGGCGACTAGGGAATGGAGGTCCTATGTCTAAAATCTCAACTAGGGGTTGGAGCACTATCTTGGCAAAAAATGACTAGAGAATGCAGGCCCTATGTTGGCAAAAGGCGACTAGGAAATGGAGGCCCTATGTCTGAAATCTCAACTAGGGGTTGGATCCCTATGTTGGCAAAAGGAGATTAGGGAATGGAGGCCCTATGTCTAAAAATTTCAACTAGGGATTGGAGCACTATGTTGGCAAAAGGCGACTAGGGAATGGAGGCTCTATGTCTAAAAATCTCAACTAGGGATTGGAGAACTATGTTGGCAAAATGAGACTAGGGAATGAAGGCCCTATGTCTAAAAATCTCAACTAGGGTTTGTAGCCCTATGTTGGCAAAATGCGACTAGGGAATGAAGGACCTATGTCTAAAAATCTCAACTAGGGATTGGATCCCTATGTTGGCAAAAGGCAACTAGGGAATGGATGTCATGTGTCTAAAATCTCAACTAGGGATTGGAGCCCTATGTTGGCAAAAGGCGACTAGGGAATGGAGACCCTATGTCTAAAAATCTCAACTAGGGATTGGGGCCCTATGTTGGCAAAAGTCGACTAGGGAATGGAGGCCCTATGTCTAAAATCTCAACTAGGGATTGGAGCCCTATGTTGGAAAAACGTAAAAGTAGAGATTGGGGTCTTAAGCTACCTTTTTTTTTGAATTTTCTTCTTATCCTTTTTTTTTCATTTCAATTTCCTTCTTTTTTTTATTTTTTTATTTTTATATTTCACGGAATGAGTAAATACGGGAAAAACATGGAGGGGACTTCTCTTTTTATAGATTGTTGCTGCAAAGCTGTTTCTAGCACTATGCACACTTTTTTTCCCTTTTGGTTACACCTGATTCTTGCACGGTTGCTTTGCATTGCACCTGTTTCAAAATTTTCAAACAACGAATAATTGTTAGTTTGAAATGGTGGTTGGTTTTGTGGCCTTGATTGTCTCAATCATTTGATCTCGTTCCAGCTTCTTTGATGAAGATCTCAATTGCAACTGCTTGTTTCCTGGGGACCAATTTCATTTCAGGCCCTGAGACCCTCTGTTTTTTTTCTAGATTTTGCCCTGACGGTTGGTTATTGGAACTCAACCTTTTCGACTTTATTTTGCCTTCGTAGGCCTTTCCTTTCTGGCTTCCTTTTTTTTCTTTTCTTTTCTTTTCTTTGGAACATTGGGGAACTTTTGGCTCCTCAAACTTTGCTGTAACGTCTAGTCGCATGGGACTAAACCTCTTCCAACTTTATTTCGTCTTTGTAGGCCTTTCTTTTCTGGCTTCTTTCTCCCAACTTCAATTTCAGAGCATTTGGGGTACCTTGGCTTCTTCAACTTTGCCGAGGCGGTTAGCCACGTGGGACTCAACCTTTTCAACTTCTATTGCCTTTATAGGCACTTCAATTTAATTTTCTGCTTCCAAGAATTTTGATTTCGAAGCATCGACCACCATGGCTAGTTGGGGTCGACTTGATGTCCCCTGACGAGGCTCGGTGCCTTTTTGCACATTAGCTCATCTCAAACGAAAGCCCTGTAAATCAGTCTTTCCATCCCTTCTTTGTCTCAGTTCCAGGACAGAGTTATATCGAAAGGGATTCAAAGAAAAATAAATAATAGACAGGATAATGAATTTAAACGAGAGGTATCCCTTTCGGGGAGAGGAAATAAGGACTTATCTGGAGTACATACGGGCTTTAATGAACATGACATGCCTTTTGGACTAAATGCCTGATCTGTGTAAACCGTTCGACTCTCAGAAATTCATCACAAATTTGCCTTGAAACCGAGAACCTTGCTAGGACTCTATCGATGCCGATGGTTGTGAGGTTCCTTTTTTTGATCATGGACGCCATATGTAGGTTTTCACGAGCTGAACTCTCTCATTTATCTTCTCACCATCGCCTTATAGTTCTTTTTATGAGTTTTCACTAACAAGACTCTTTCATTTTAATTTCTCTGCTTACCGTCGCCTCACGGTTCCCATGTGGGTTTTCACCAATAAGACTCAATCATTTTATCTCATTTTGTTGTATCAGATCCAAATAACTTTATCCTTCCATTTTGAACCTCTTTGCCGATTGATCAGAAGGACTTGAACAAGGTTTGGGGTAAGAAGAATTTGGATTGAATTACAACTTTGGAACCTTTCGGGCGAAACCATCGCCGAACCATTATAACATCTGCCCTAGTTTCATTTTTAGGGAAATTTGGATTTTTATTTTGGTGTGACTGAACATCAGAGAGGCTGCCTACGTATCCTTTCGAAATCAAGTCGAACGTAATTCAAGAAAACTTTATTTTCAATTTTCTTTTGTTTTTCTGTTTTGGTTTGTTTTGTTTTGTTTTGTTCTCTTTCTTTTTCCTTTCTTTTTTTCTCTCTTTTTCATTTTTTTTAATGTTCTTTGTCTTTTCTTCCTCTTTTTTTGAATCTTTCTTTTTCTTCTATTTTTTTTCATTTTTGTATCTTTCTTTTCTTTTCTTTCAACCAATTTTTTTTTCATTAACACTTTCAAGTTCCAAAGAGGGTAATCAAAGAAGAGTAACCGGCTCAAAGGGTTTGCGAATGTTTGGTAGTGTTTGGGTAGCGAGAATAATCGCCTTCTTCATCTCAACCGGAGAATATTTATGTTATATAGAGGATCAAACATAGTACGTTTTGACTGCATTTGCATTGCCAATTGTTTCTCGGACATTTCCTTCGATGTGTCCCAAGTACAACACACTCTTTTGACAGTACTCTTGTTGCAATGTATGGACCTTTTCAATCTGGAACCAATTTTCCTTTAGCAGTTACAATTCTTTGTTTTATTTCCTCAAACTTATCTTCTTTGCATTCTGAGTCTTGATTCATTATTTCGAAGTCTGATAGCGTTTTGGGATCTGGGGCATGAAGTCTGCAAGCATGTCATGTTATTGAAATCTACATTTAACAGAACTAAAAAGAGAATAAGAAAAATGACAAGATTAAGAAAAGAGACATTCCTGGACAATGAAATATTAAATTCATTTGATTTGATTTGTTTTTTTTTTTGGGTTTGTTTTTCAATTTTTTGAAGATAGAAGTGTTTACATCGAAAAGTAAGACAATAAAATAAAATATTCGGATCACACCATAAGATAATCCGGACGCAGAAAGGGATATCAAGACTGGCTACTAAGGCTCCTGTCTGACGAGGAATTTTTAGGCTTGGTGACCGTTTTTCGGCTTTTCTTTTATTTCGGCAATGGCTGCAGTTGCCTTCAGTGCCGGATCAAATTCCTTATATTCACAAATCATTCCGACTATTGGCCCAGTGTTGTGAGCAAGCAACAGATTGTTCATCACATCAGGAGCTTTTTCATCTTGAAAAACAATTCTTTCGGCTTCAATCAAATCTCCAACTGCCCTTTTGAGGGTCCAACAGTCCTATGTACTGTGTCCTAATGCTCCAGAGTGGTATTCACATCCAGCATCATCTCGATAAGAGAGGGACTCAGGATTTGGCCAGTTCGGGGTCACTGACTGCAATAGATCTAGCCTGATTAACTTTTAGAACAAGCTTGAATACGCTTCACCAATAGGGGTGAACTGATTCTTTCTGAAAGGCTCTCTTGGGCGAGGATTGTATTGGGGATTATTTGGTTGAGGATTATATGGAGCTTGGTAAGGATGGGCATTTCTGGGAGGCGGAGCTCGATTTTGTGTATAATGTTGTGGCTGCATGTAAGATTGCGCGCTCGTCACCGCATACGGAGGCGGTGCCACAGCATAAGCATCATCTTGAAGGGGATAATAGTTTGGTGGGACCATAGGAGGCAAATATGACTGGCTGAATGACCTGCAGGCCCCCTTCGAGCTTGAAACCATCATGGCTCCCTCCTCACTCCTGTTTCCGTTCATCAAACCCTCCGAACCATTTTGAACATCTGGTGATGTGTCTTTAAAAGCAGCATGACTCAAGATTCGTCCCGTTGACCGTTTGCAACCATTTTCCCAATTTTGATAGCCTCAGGGAATGACTTACCCATAGCAGACATCATGTTCTGGAACATGTTCTGGAATATATTAGGCCTTTTGAGCCTGCAGAAAGACCATGACCATTTCAGTTCCGTCCATTGGAGGCTTTACCCTTGTAGCTTTCTCACGCCATTTGACAACATATTCGTGAAATCTTTCTGCAGTTTTCTTTTTCAAATTGGACAAAGAGTTTCTGTCGGTAGCGATGTCTACATTTTATTGGAACTGGCGGATAAAATCTCGAGCCATTTCGTCCCACACATGCCAATGAGTAATTTCTTGATCAGTATACTACTCAAAAGCGATTCCGGCGAGGCTTTGACCAAAATAGGCCATTCGCAACTCCTCTTTTCCACCAGCACCCCTCAATTGGTTACAGTATTATTTTAGATGAGTGACCGGGTCTCCGTGCCCGTTGTACTTTTCAAATTTTGGCATCTTGAAACCAACAGGCAAGTGGACATGGGGAAACATACAGAGGTCAGAGTATGAGACACTCTTTTGGCCACTCAGAGCTTGCATGTTTTTCAGGCTTTGTTCCAGGCTCTTCATCTTCCGAGCCATTTCCTCCTGCTCGGGACTTTTAACAACCTTTTCTTGCTCCACCGAGAGATCATATTACGGAGGTTGAGTGAAAGAGTATGGGGTCACATATGTTATTTCTGGATGGAGCTGTGGACCCTTGAAGATGAACATTAGAGGCGGTGCCCTTGAAGCAGGTGCCTGAGGGCGAACCACAGAAGGCATACTAGGATCATTGGAGGGCATTGGAGGGTGCCCGCATGGGATAAGCGGGTTGGTCACAGGGGCATTGGTAACCTCACCTGACCTGGGTATCAATTCAGGGAACCCAGGGATTGTACTTGGCAATTCCTTACCATTAGACCAGGCGTCCCACATTTCCTATATGCGGAGATGCAACATCTTATTCTCTTTAACAGCCGCTGATTCCGGCTGTAGAATAGTCGATGCCGAGCTATCCTCAGGACCTATGATTGGTAGGTGACTTGCGGAGGCCATCTGTTCCTTTGGATCTTGTGAAGGAGGGGAGGCTAGACTACTAGCAAAACCAACAACTAAAAACCTGGCTAGTTTGCACATCCAACCTTGTTAGTTTTGAAATATTTAACATATAGGAAATCACATGTTAGGATGCAATACACCTAACTGTTAAACACTTCTACCATGTATTTGAACGGTTGTATGTTTCATCCCGGTCTTAACTAACTTTTTCAGTATGTACCTTTTTTCTTTTATTTTTGCCTCTCTCTTTTTCCTTTTTCTTTTTTCTATTTTTTTGTTTTTTTTTCGCCACTCTTTTTTTCAATTTTTCTTTATTTTTTCACTCTATTTTTTTTCCAAATTATTTTTCTCTCAGTTTATTTATGACTATGATCTAATCTGATGGGGATTGTCTACGTATCATGACCCCGCATGAATAAGATCTTGCGTAGTTCAAGAAGATTGGGAATTGAGTAAACTAACTCTTTTTTTTGTATAAAACTTAGACCATGGAGCTTTAAGGCAAAAGAAAAATATTTTTATTTTTTTGTTTTTTTTTTCTTTTTGAATTTAAAAAAAAAATTTAAAGGCGGTTAATAAGTTAAAATATACCATAGGCTAAAACATGAATTAAAATCAAATAATAAGCCAATTATAATAGTTTCAGCGATCATTCTAGAATCACGGAACCCGGGAATGCCTCACACCTTCTCCCGGGTTAACAGAATTTCTTGTTCGGAATTTCTGGTTCGCAGACTTCAAAAGGAAAGTCGAATTTCCACAATCTGGGATTTAATTATAAACCAGTGAATTGGGACACCCAAATAAACTATTCCAAGTGACGACTCTAAAAAATAAATAAATAATCCCATTTCGAATAATGTCACTTAAAGTGGAAAAACTCCCTTATATCCCCTCGGGGGTGTAAAAAAGGAGGTGTGGCAACTCTCTTCTTTTTTGATTTTCTCTTTTTTTTATTATTTTTTTTCCATATTCTAGAAGCTGGTCAACATGCAAGCCAAATCAAACAAATGCGCAAGTAGCACGTAAAATGCATCAGGATGGTCTTTTTAATTTGGGTACACCTGTCCTAAACGGACCCAACCCCTGTGTTGAGTCCCCGAAATCAGATGCACGTAATGCAAACAAACGTACCTACTAAGGATCCGGCATGAGGCTTTGTTATACTAGGTTTAAGAACCTGGGATTGTTCTAGACCAGGCTTACCCGAGCAGACAGCTCAAGCTGAGGCGGGGTAGCGTACCGGGAATGCAGAAGCTTCACCGACTTTGTAACTTGTTCGAACCTCGTTCTAAAATTGGGATAAGACTCTAACAGAAAAGAAGTCATACGAAGTGCACACTTCCCAGATGATTTAGAAGACTCAGGGAGAAGAAGGGTTTTATAGCAATTTATATACAATCCAAACAATATCAAAGCGATAAAAGCGAAATTTTAGCACATTAGGCTCAACATGGAAAAATCAGATAAAACAAGGCAACTATAACAGTTATTCTAAGCTCGAATTCTTAAACCCTGAACCGATGTTTTGGGTTTGTTTCCCCAGCAGAGTCACCAGAGTTGTCACACCTTATTTTTTACACACCTGAAGGTGACATAAGGGAGTTTTTCCACTTTAAGTGACATTATTCGAAATGAGATTATTTATTTATTAGAGTCGCCACTTAGGATAGTTTATTTGGTATCCCAAGTCACCAGTTTATTTTAACAAATCCCAAATCGAGAAAATTCGACTTTCCTTTTGAAGTATGCGAAACAGAAATTCTGAATAAGGAATTCTGTTAACCCGTGAGAAGGTGTTAGGCATCCTCGGATTCCATGGTTCTAGCACGATTGCTTAAACCATTATAATTGGCCTATTATCTGATTATAATACATGTTTTAACCTATGGTATATTTTTAACTTATTATACCGCTTTTAAATTATTTTTAGGAAGATTCAACGTTATCTAAAATATGTCTTGAACCACGTCACATAAAATGCACACGCGAGTCACGACACATCTTATTTAACGTTGTTGAGAATTGGAGTAGGGTCACATGAAATGCACACCCGAATTTAAGAAAATTAATGTTTAAATAGCGTGCCTAAAGCAACTACCCGCTTTCAAGTTAATAACAAGGTTTGCGAGGACCATGAAAAATTCAAATAATGGCTCACCTTGATTTCTAAAGAGTTAAAATTAATTAAATGAGGGTCATGGACTTAGGAATTTTATTTCGCATGGCACACCCCAAATTATTTTACAAGCTTTTACTTAACTAAAGCAGACTACATTGTTCATGATTTTCCTAAAACTAATTTGGGATTATTGTGAAGGCCAAGATTTTATCACAATCTACAAACCTAAATTAAGCTAAAGCTTGAGCTAAAAAATTATTCCAACGAAGAAGCCAATTTATCCTAAGCAACAAGAATCCTAGTGCAGTGAGCATATCAGATGCCATATTTGTATGAAATAATTCAGTCATTCAAGATTCAAATATATACTCAAAAATAAAGTGTAAGATGACAATTAGAACAAAATCCTGAAATAACCCAAGACTAAGAAATGGACTTTTCATAGCTTTACATGTAACAAAAATGAACAACAAACATTCAAAGGCATTTAATGTGCTGAAAGCACTTCATATTATTTAACAAACTAACAAAAGCAATAAAGAATGAGAATAGACCGAGAAACAGACCTCTATGAATTCAGAATTTTTAACCGAAGCTCGACAACGGAGCGTCGAACCGAAAACCCGTCGGAGACCTCTTTTGAGTTACAATTATGTCAGAATCAATGAAGAAACTTAACACCCAAATTTAAAAATCTCTTTAACTGAACGGACTGCACAACAGATCGAAAACCAGGACCTCAACCACAAGACTAGATATCGAACAGTAAAATCCAAACTCGCCGATTTTTAGGAGGGGAGGGGGACTATTTTGAGGCTATTTTCGCAACTGGTAGCTTTAGGAATTAGATTGTTGTAACTGAAGCTTTTTGTGTATGGTGTCTGCTACTATAATTTGAAGAAGAAGGAGGAATTTCCATGAGGATGTACAGTTGTCTCAATGAAGAAAACGACGAAGAAACTCCGTGGGGAGGGGGGGGTTTCTTGTTTTGTGGCGCTATTGTCAGACCTTTTCCATTTTTCAGCGTTGCTAAGTCTATATCCCTTTTTGTCTTTGTATCTTTTTTATTTTTTCTCATTGATTTTTTTTTAAAAAGAATGGCAGATCCCCTTTGGCGTACACCGGATTTTATTTGCACTTTCCTTTCTTTGATGATGGCTGTTTTTGTTTGTTAAGAAAACAATGGAAACGGCTGCTCTAATTTTATAATTGGGGTGTGTGTGATGAAGAAGTTGTTCGTTGGGGGAAGGGATGTTTGGTGTATATACGGTGGATTCAATAAGGTTTTTTTAGGTGTAGGTCTATATTTAGGGATTAGGTACTATTATATGGGGTAGGGATTAGGTTAGGGGTATGGGCCTAGGAATTATGGGTTTAAAAATTATGGGCTAGGTTCAAAATTAGGCCTAAAAAATGAATTATTCGAGCCCAAATTTTATTCTTTCTCCACGAACATGACTAAAATAGGACATCATTTATTAATTAATCCTACTTAAATAAAATAACTATTAAAATAAGACTGGCCGTTAAAATAAACTATTTTTTTCCGATATTTTTCATGATTAAAAATGACTACAATACATTAATGAAACTATTATTTTGTAATTTTTATTTTCTTGTAATAAAATAAAGTAAAAGCGTCAAATTTAATTAAAATAGTTATATTAGGCTTAAATTAAATATTTACGTGCTAAAAAATAAAAAATCTTGGGGAGGGTCAAAAATCACATGTCTATAGGTAATATAATCCGTATCCAAAAATTCCCTTACTCGAGTCATCCTCGATCTCAACCTCTACAAGTCATAACTGATTCACAAGTATGACTCACACCAAAACTAGTACAACATATAACCATGCAATTAAATCGTCGATAGCAGACTCCGCCACTTGGCTCAAAGCTATAGAACAAAACATTCGATAACTCATGATACCCATACTCTATTACTGCCATAATCCCGCACTGAAATTCAAATAAATCCTTCATAAGCTCATGTAACACAAACCATATAATACCTCAAATCATCTGCTAAGCTCGCATTCATCCTCGTGACAGTTTGGTCAACTTTATCAGCCAATCTAAACTCAAATCATAAAAGCTATAACCCACTGGTATACAACAAACCCTCCACACAACATCATAAGGATCACACATCCGTAGATTACCCCGCAGGTGGTAACCCACATGCTTAGTCGCAAACTAACATCTCTCTATACACTTTCACAGCCACAACTACTACGCAATCACTTAATCTTCCCGAGTCTGAACTCATTAACAAGACGTAAAAATCGACTTCGTTCCACAAGTGAAATAACATGAAAGAATCTCTCAAAAACCTTCATAACTCAGGACTGTATGACACATCCACAAAAATCAAGCATCTAATAGTCCTTTTCATATCTCAAGCAAACTTTTTCCGTCACATTCAAACCATTTGAACACATTCTGCATTCACATCTTACTTATCATATAGCCATCCAATCAATCACCAAGCCACCAGTCCAACTCATAGGGACACCACTAGACATAGAAGTCCAAAAGCACATGCTCACACAATTGAAACTATCGAGCCTAAGCTGCGGTCCAAATCGGGCATCAAGTCCTCCTGACTGGCCCACAAGTCGCGGTCCAAACCGGGCATCAAGTCCTACTGACTGGCCCATCACCAAAACACATAAAATATATCTCGTACCTCATTCAAAGAATCGCAAGTAGTCGATGCACAGTTGATACCGAGCGCTCACATACACATACAAGTGAGTGAAAGGAAATTCAAAGAGATACGCTTCAAGTTGAATCAATACCGCACGATAAGGAAAGAAAGATGAGAATTTTATCCTAAATGCTATGTAGCATCTCAAATATAGGTATGGACGTTATCATACCGATTTGTAAGACTCTACTAGACACTTGCTCATGACTCGTAGAGCCTATGAACCTGTAGCTCTGATACCAACTTTTCATGACCCAAAATCCGCTAGTTGTGATGGAACCTAACCCAACCGGTTAGGTCAGCCAACTAACAGTTAAGGCAATTATATTAAAATAAAGGTGACCAACAAATGATATATCTAGATTCCATACAATATCCCAAGAACTGGTAGTACAAGTCATTGTAGACATATAATTTTTTACTCTCCCAGGGATTTTATATATTTTAGCATTTAAATATTTAGTTTAGGTCTAATATCGCTATTTTAACTAGTTTTGACTCTTTTACTTTATTTTATCACAAAAAAAATACAAAAATATTTTCTTTATTTAGATAATTGATATTTATCTAATTACTTTTAGTTTATCTACTTTTCTTACAATTAAAAAATAAAAAATAGTATTGATATTTTATTTTTCCAAAAAAAAGATAAGAAGAAAATTTTGGACTAATTTTGTCTTGTTTTTATGTGAGAAGACCATTATTTTGAGCTTGACTTGGTCCAAAAGAGGACCAAATTCAGCTAAGCCCAAATCCCTAACCCTTAAAACCCTATATACCTTACCCCTTTTTGAAGAAGGGATGAGTATTGGAGTTGAAACCTAGAAGAGACCTCCTCTCTAAAGAGCAGTCGTCGGCGGTGGCGGCCATATCCCTCACCACCACAGCTGATGAACACACCACCCTTACACACCCTAAGCCGCCCACTCCCCTTCCTCCTCCACCCTCTGCCCGTCACTGACCACACAAACTCGCCGGAAGTCCTCATCTCTTGACCTCATACTGCCATCGCCAGCCACCCCATCAACACCTAACGACGACCTTTACACACCCCTTGAACTTTGAAGCAGCCGACCATCTTTTCCTCTTCAAAGAATAACCCTCTCCTACACAAATAGCTGCCACCCCACCACCTAACTCGCCAGAAACCAGTAGAAGCAGCGTGAGAGAGCAACGACAAGAGGTCGCAAAAATAGATCTGAAATAATTTTGTTTCTATTTCCTTTAGATTTAAAAAAAATCATGTTTCTGTTTTGAATTAGCTAGGATTTGTGTTCCAAAAAAAATATACAAAAAATATTTTTCAACTTTATTTTTTAATTCTGGTTTTTTTAAAATGGGGGTGAGTTGAGGATTGAAGACGATTTGAAGTACCGTTTGAAGTTAATTTCGTGGTTCACAATCGAATCTCCTGCTGCGGTTTCATTTGCGGTCAGATTTAGATCGCCGAAGTTTGCTGTACCGAGTTCTTGTTAAGATTATTGAGGTTCGATTCTAAACCCTTCCTTTTTTTTCATTACTCATCTGAATGTTTCGTGTTTGTTTACTCACATTTTTAGTCGTAGTTATGTGAACGATTTACATTATTAGTATCATTCTTGTTTAAGTTATTTCTTTGTTTAAATTGTTAATCATAAGAAAGTGTTTTAATTACTCAACATACGAATGAGTTTATCCGAAATATCTTACAAATATGTATCAGATTGTTTTTCTCAAGTAGACAGTGGAGCTGGACACTTAACAAGGAAGAGAAATTAGAACATGAAATATTTTGTTTAGTTTTGTTTTTGTCGCTTAACCGCTAGGAGTATGTTTTAGGACGTCAAAGCTTGGGTTGGCAAACTTGCGGATTTTGTTTGTTTGATTTCGAGGTGAGAGGTTGTCCCTTTAGTTGATTATATTATCTGGAAAATGCCCCGAAGAGTTTGATTATATTTTATTTTGGGGAATGCCCGTTGTATTCTATAATGGGAGGCCATGACGAACATCACGAAGGAAGCAATGTAGGATAGATTAGAATTTTCTGTTTTCCTTTATCTTATTTTTCTTTTATTAGGTGGGGACGACTTTAACCCTTTCGTGTGTTTATTTTGTTTTTGCATATTTTTGCCTAAATTAGAATATCTTTTAAAGCCAACTAGATCCAGTATGCAACCATGATTTTTACGGGACTCAGGAAACACCTAATACCTTCTCCCCTAATCAAATGAACCCCCATATCTTGAATCTCTGGTGAAAGCTGGTTTAAGAGTCAAATGTATTTTGAAGGAAAATTGTTATTTCAAAAAATGATGACCTGACACACTGAAACCAAATGTCAGGTGGCGACTCTGAAAAATTCTTCGAAACTCAATCTTTTGTCACTTTCTAATTGAAAACCCTTTGAGCTTCAAAAATTACTTTATATATTTTAAATGGGTTAGTGACATGAAAAAAATGGGTATGACAGCTTTGACGACTCTGCTGGGGAGTTACAAGTTTGAGCTGATACTTGATCTTGTTGGCTTTTAGGATATTCGGTTGAGGTGTTTGTTTTCTTTATTTGCTTTGTTTATTTGGTTTGTTTGTCTTATTTCCTATTTTGTTGGTTATTTGTTTATCACTTTTCCTTATGTGTTTACCCCTTTATAACTGTCATCATTTGCATAACCATGGGTTTTCTTTCTGCAACAAGTCTTTCGGAGTATATTTGAGCGTACACGGCCTTTTGTGAGTCATCTGTGTCTTTAGGGGGTGGCGTGGGAGGGTGGAGTGGGCTGACAGCTAGAGCAGCTGCCATCGACCACGTGCCGCCCCGAATTGCCTTGTCTAGTGAACCCCAAACTCAGGTCAGCCTTTAGGTCTTGCTTATTTGCATCATGTCATTTGCACTTAGCAGGGCTCGGTCCCAAGAACAGTGTCCCTTTATAAGAGGCCTATCCAAATTATGTCAAAATAGACCCCTAGCCCAAAAAGATATTTAATCATCCCTATTGCTACATGCTGCACTCTTTAAGGGTAAATGGGTCATTTGGCAGACCAATGACGGTTGAAGGTGAATGAGAAAGTAAAGAGTGTGAAGTATAAAGATGAAGCAAGTAGGGCCCAGTTATATTTATCTTTCACAACTTTTTCAAGAAAAGACAAAAAAAATGAAAATGAAAAATCAAAAAGATTTTGCATTTCCCCATCATTTTTCAAAAAAAAGAAAAAAAAAAGAAAATCCAAAAAGATTTTACATGTTTCATCATTTTTCAAAAAAAAAAAAACCAAAAATATGGTTTCTCCAAATCAGTTTTTTTTAATTTCTCTCCCGTATCCAATCTTTCCGAACTACGCATAACTGATTCTCGCCTTTCGGGGCGGGATACGTAGGAAGCCAACATAGGGTCTGGTCTTCCTAGTAAGTCTTTGGTTCTTGGCTTCGGGGGTCGTAGCTAAATCTTGCATGTTTAGCCGCATTTGGCCACATCATTCGTTTTTGCAAAATAGGACTATTTTCTCAAAGTAGTTTATTATCCCATGTCTTAGAGCCGTGAGTCTTCAACAAGATGTCCTCTAAGTTTTAAGGTCCATTCCTATTGAATTTGCATGCCTAGCCACTTTTGGGCCACATCGGTTGTTCTTGCAAAATGGGATCAATTTCGCAAAAAATGGTTTAATGACCCATGTCTTAGAATATTGAGTCCACAAAT
Organism: Nicotiana glauca; assembly: GCA_026770625.1. Lineage (NCBI taxonomy): Eukaryota > Viridiplantae > Streptophyta > Magnoliopsida > Solanales > Solanaceae > Nicotiana > Nicotiana glauca. The sequence continues at coordinate 14,811 of MU723840.1, forward strand.
AGGTGTAATATTATGCTAAGGCCCTTTCTTATTGAGTTTGCATCTCTAGCCGCGTTTGGCCACATCAGCCATTTTTGCAAAATGGGTCATTTTTGCGAAGTAATTTCTAGGGCCATAATTATTTGGAGTTTGAAGCCATATAAGCCTTAGCGAGGTACTTCCATGTCTTTGAGGTCACCTTTTCTAAGTTTGCGCTAATAGCCACTCTTGGCCACGTAGGTCATTTTACAAAAATAGCCCAATTATGTCTTGCATGTGTCCAATAGGAGTTGTTGTGGTGTCGCATAATGTCATGAATCGCTAACTCTATTTGGTCTTATTTTTCTCATTCAGGTACGGATCAGTGTACCAGACCTCGAGCGTGACGGTATCCCAGGACCATCGCATTTGGGAGCTTATTTGAAGAGACTTTTTATATTTTGAGTCTGTTTTCATGTTTTCTTTTACTTTCTAGTCTTGTTTAGTAGTTTTGAGTCTTTTAGGTGGTGTAAGAGTTTGTCAAGTCTTTTGTCATCGCACTTCCCATTTGTATTTGAAAACAAAAAAAATAGTTATAAATGAAAAATCCAATTTTTTTTAGTTTATTTTGTCCATTACTTTTTCAGAACTACGCTTGGTCTGATTCATGTGGAACATGATACGTAGGAAACCTACATAGGGTTCGATCAAATCATTATTAAAAAAAAGAAAAAAAAAAAGGAAAAAAGAGAGAGAGTGAAGTTATGGGATGTGAGAAGCGAGAGGAAAGAACAGAGTCATAATAAGAAAAGAAAAAGAGAAAAGAAAATGAGCAAGTCAAGAAGTGCTAGAAAAGAAAGAAAAGAGAAGATTGAAATGAAAAAAATTGGGATGATGCCAAATGACCTTGTGACACTTGAAGTCATTCTACAACCGTTAATTGTTTCTAGGTGCATTGCACGGAATGTGATATTTCTATCTGATCAATGCCCTAACGCTAACATGTTGGCTTTGTTTTGATCCTCTTTGGTACTTTCATTGTTATCATAACAGAATGTGGTTAGTTTGTGGAATTTTAGCGAGCCGTCCGTACAACACAAGGTTAAAGAGTAACGTAGCCATGGCTAGCAAATACATGGAAACATGTGTTGTTGATCCGCCTAAGGAGATTGTTGAATCAGAAACTGAGTTAAAAGAAGAGGTCCTAAGGTTGAAAGGACGGATGATTGAAATATATAAAGCCTGGATTAGTGGGAGTCCTCCACCATTATTTCCCACTAACTACCTTGAAAGCCTCATCACCATTCTGCCACTGTCACAAATCCAGATTCCCGCAGCTGTTGATATCCTCCCACAACCTTTTCACACTGCACCCCCAAAACCACCTCATATCCCGCTCATTTGACCAATCATGTTTTTGTAGCTCCTCCACCAGCTATTCTTTCTCTATCCTCTAGCGAGACTATGTTTAAAGTCACCGATGCCCAATACTATGCTCCAGAACCAACTTTCAAGGTATCAGATCCATACTCTTATGCTCCTCATTTTGAGCCTCCTAGTGAAACTGAAAAGCCTGCTAAGATAGTGGAGCAAGACCAGATATCCAGGAAGGTGAATATCTTATAGTAGCATTTAAGAAACATGCAAGCGATAGGGAGCCAGGTGAGCGCGTCTTACAAAGATTTGTGCTTGTTTCTTGACGTCCAACTGCCTGCTGGGTTTAAGATGCCAAAGTTTGATTTGTATGACGGACATGAAGATCCCGTAGCCCATTTGAGATGCTACTACAGTAAGATGAGAGGAGCCGGTGGGAAGGACAATTATTGATGGTGTATTTCAGTCAGAGTCTCAGTGGGGCAGCTTTGGAGTGGTATACACCTGCCAAGATGCTAGCAATTGGTACACATGGGACGATATGGCTCAGGCCTTTGCCCGACACTTTCAGTACAATATAGAAATTGTCCCGGATCGCATGTCCCTAACTAAGATGGAAAAGAGGCCTAATGAAAGCTTTAGGGAATACAAGCTCAGATGAAGATAGCAAGTTGTCTGAGTCAATCCCCCGTTGGAACAAGCCGAGATGTTTGATTACTTTCTTCAAGCTCAAGATTCTACTTACTTCGGACATTTGATCTCAGTTGTGGGTACGCCTTTTAATGATGTGGTAAAAATGGGAGAAAGGGTAGAAGATGGGCTGAAGTCAAGCAAGATCATGAGCTATTCTACTTTAAAAGCCACAACACAAGCAATTCAGAATGACACAGAAAGCTTGCTGGGTCAGAAGGAACATGATGATATTGCCATGGTTGTCTCAGGATCATGACATGGCCCAACGGGTCCACTTCACCAATATACTCAGCCTCGACCCCGACCTCAACCCCAAACCTATCCCCGAGCTCTACATAATCCACCTTATTATTATCCTCTGAACAATGTCCAGTCCTCTGTCCAACCACTAGGGCACTTTTACGGTGAGCGCCAGCACTGCATAATACACTCTTGCCTTCACAACATTTTCGAGCATACAACAACCCTAGAAAACAGGGGCATGGAGGAGAACAAAGGTAAAGAAGCAGTTTCTCATCAATCGGAGAATCCTACACAAACTTGTTTGAAAAGTTAAAACATTTTGGTCTGGTTGAGCCGCTCCTCGGCTATACTCCAGATCCATATGCAAAAGGTTTTGATCCTTCTGTATGGTGCATGTACCACTCTAATGTCCAGGGGCATAGCATTGAAGATTGTCATGCTTTGAAAAGTGAGATAGAAATAACGATTCAAGAAGGGATAATTGTGGTCCAGGACAGTGACACCCAGAACATCACGCAGAATCCTTTACCTGTACATAATGATGCACACTTTGTGGTGATAATGTGTGGTGACAGGGGGTATGAGAATCCTCTTGGGAACTTGCTGACTAAAGTTAATGATTTTGAAATTGAAGAAGGGCCCAGTGATTCTGACGAGCAAATTTGTGTCTAAATGTCAAGCTTAGAAATTGAAAGGTCATTCTCTCCTTACTAGAAATAAATCTTGGTAGCTTTTTTTGATGTTTTTCTATTATCTGGTTATTTCGGGTTTGTAATCCAGATTTTATCTTGTTTGTTTTGGTGATTAAAACCCTTCTATCCTCTTTTTCCTATCTCTGGGAGTCTTGTTAGTTAGTTTTATGTCTCTAAGTCTGTCATCTAGGGTTGTTTCGGGGCTTTAATATAGATTTTATTCTGTTGTTCAAACCCTTCCATCCTTTGGTCAAATGAGATTTTGTTTTTTTGTTATTTGCAGTCTTTGTTTAGTTCTTTTCTTGTATATAGTTCTCTTCAGGCCAGTTTTAATGACATTACACGCATGCGGAGTTTTTAGCTAGATCTTGAAAGCTAGTCTAATCACGGAATACTGAAACATAGTTTTAAATGTGATAAAGGATGTATTTGAGAAAACAAGTAAAGATTCACGCATGCTGAGATAACCTGAAGCTTGAATTGAGTGAAACTGAGGCAGTTAGTCTGGAAAATCAAGAGCTTGATGAGAGAATACAACAAGAGAATGTCTCTCAAGCAGTTTGAGGTAGATCAGTCAGTGCTGAAATGCATCATCAAGATAAGGTTGAATCAAGTCTACTTCAAACTGGCAAGGGTTATTCTTTGGGACAAAGGTATTGCACATGGGCACTTTTGTTTGTGTTGATGCAACCAATAAATATTATGTGTGATTTCTTTGCTTATCTTCAATTGCATATTTTTGCTTGGCATTTTTAAAGTTTGGTATGACGATAGCATTTTATTCTGCTACCCAAACACTTTCATCCTTTGTTACCCCTTTTGAGCCTTATTTACTTTATTTCATACCCCTCTTTGGAACCAAAAGTAGAGTTAGAAAATAGAAAAGAAAAAGAAAAAAAGAAGAAGGAAAGAAATAGAAAAGAAAAAAAAGAAAAAAAGAAGAAGAAGAAGGGGAAAAAGGAAAAGAAAAACAATAAAATAAACCAACTTTGTGTTGGAACTACGTTCGACCTGATTCCTTTTAAGGATACGTAGGAAACCTTACTCTAAGGTTCGGTCCCATCAAAATAAAAATCCAAAAAAAAAAACACCCAAACTCCAAGAATCTGGGGCAGAAGTTTTAATTTTGCCAAAAGATCTGATTCCAAAAGTTGTAATTTTGAACCCTTTCATCTTAAATTATTTTGAGCCTTCATGCCACCATTTCTTTCAAACCCTGTCCAAAAGACTACTACGGTCCAAAGAAAGACCTTCTGACCAATCTTTGAGGATGATAAATCAAGTGTGTGGTGAAAGTATGATCTTCCTACATCATGGGTAATACCTTTGTACTCAACACAAAGAGAGAAAATGATAAAATGAGAGAGTCTTATCGGTGAAAACCCTAAAGGGCACCGTAAGGCGATGGTGAGTTGAGAAAAAGAGAAAAATGAGAGAGACTTGATGGTGAAAACCCTTCAAGACACTACAAGTCGACTGAGGATTGTGAATCAAATAGGACAATTGGAGTACTGAAGCCAGTTTCACAACTTAGAGGCATAACAAGAGTTGAACATTAGGCTTGCTTGACGGATCATGCCGATTAATCCAAAATGCATGTCATGATTAGTGGAGCTGGCATTCAAATTAGATTAGTTTCTACTTTGTTCTTTTTCCTGGGTAAAAATATTTTCTTGTTGGATACCATCTCTTCTCGTATTTCCCTTATTTTGTTCCTTTTGTCTTGTTTGAGTCCTTTTTCAGTCTGTTTTTGTCGAAACAAGCGAGAAATGATTTTAAAATCTTCTACCAGCTTTTTAATCACACAAAGACAAGTCTGGCAAGCACATCAAATTGGCATAAGACACAGGAGAATAGTATGTGCACTAAGTTGGTGATAGTAGATGTTCTTTGGGATTAATGTAAAATACAAAGATTTGGTGAATATTAGAACACGAGTGCAATGAATGGCGCATAAGGTATTGGACTCGAACAAATCAGGAATATTTCTTGTGATAAGGGTTGTCTGAAAAAGCGTTCGACTGATAACAAGCGCTGTCTTCCAAGTTGAAGTCCAAGTAGATCATGACAAGTGCAAGAGAAATCGCCCTTGAAATCAAGGCCACAAACTAACCACCATGTTTTAAACTCGCATGTTTTCTTTGTCGGAAACATGGATGAAGGCTATGTTCCTATCAAAAACATGAATTTTTCAGGTGTAATGCCCAAATTCTGCTTATGCAAAGGCTATTGAGAAGATCACACATCACCCCTAGGGGATGCACTTCCTAGTCTGGGTCTTTCAGGATATACTTTTAGGAGACGCACTTCCTAAATTGAAATTTTATCCCTAGGAGACGCACTTCCTAGTTTGGTTCATTCAAGTTTCATCCCTAGGATACGCACTTCCTAGTTTGAGTCATTCGAGTTTTACCCCTAGGAGACGCACTTCCTAGTCCGGGTCTTTGAAGTTATATTTTTGTTTTAGGAGACGCACTTACTAATTTGAGATTTTACCCCTAGGAGACGAACTTCCTAGTTTTAGGCCATTTATGTTTATCCCTAGGAGATGCACTTCCAAGTTTGAGTCATTGAAGCTTCACCCCTAGGAGACATACTTCCTAGTCTAGGTCTTTCAGGTTATACTGTTTAGGAGACGCACTTCCTAAATTGAGATTTTACCCCTAGGAGATACACTTCCTAGTTTTGGGTCATTTAAGTTCATTCCTAGGAGACACACTTCCTAGTTTGAGTCATTGAAGTTTCGCCCCTAGGAGACACACTTCATAGTTTGGGTCTCTCAAGTTATATTTTCGTTTTAGGAGACGCACTTACTAAATTGAGATTTTAACCCTAGGAGATGCACTTCCTAGTTTTGGGTCATTTAAGTTCATTCCTAGGAGACACACTTCCTAGTTTGAGTCATTGAAGTTTCGCCCCTAGGAGACACACTTCCTAGTCTCCGTCTTTCAGGTTATATTTTTGTTTTAGGAGAAGCACTTCCTAAATTGAGATTTTACCCCTAGGAGACACACTTCCTAGTCTTGGTCTCTTAAGTTATATTTTTGTTTTAGGAGACGCACTTCCTAAATTGAGATCTTACCCCTAGGAGACGCACTTCCTATTTTTGGGTCAATTAAGTTCATTCCTAAGAGATGCACTTCCTAGTTTGAGTTATTGAAGTTTCACCCCTAGGAGACCACTTCCTAATCTAGGTCTTTCAGGTTATTCTTTTAGGAGACGCACTTCCTGAATTGAGATTTCACCCCTATGAGGCGCACTTCCTAGTTTGGTTCATTCAAGTTATACCCGTAGGAGACACACTTTCTAATCTAGGTCTTTCAGGTTATACTGTTTAGAAGATTCATGTCACGACCCAAACCCCGCACTGGTCGTGATGACACCTCTCGTGAAGACGAGGCCAGCCAACTAACCCAACTTATCTTTTTAGAATAGTTAATATTAATAATCATCTTAATATAATTAAATAACTACAGTCTATCAAAAGATCTCTTTAATAAGTGCAGAATAAACCCAAACACAGCCCAAACCGGGGTGTCACAAGTCACAAGCATCTATAAAAGTGTAATTACATTTACCAAGTCTAGAAATACACTGATCAGGAATAATGAACAACATAGAAAGAAAAGGTCCTGCGAACGCTGGCAGTCACCTCACTAAACTCCTACAACTCTCCCTTCAACAGCCAATACCCACTGCCGGGTGAATAAATACCTGTATCTGCACACGAGGTGCAGGGAGTAAAGTGAGTACTCCAACTCAGTGAGTAATAAGGGTAAATAACAACTGTGCAGTAAGGAACCACGTAAGGCAAACCATCATGCTATATAGGAGCAGTGTAAAATTCTTTGAGAAAGTAGTGAAGCTGTGAAATCTTTAGAAATATCTTAGCTCAGTTTGAAACCTCTTTTGAAAATGACTTGTTCCGCAGTTACGCAAATGAATGCAAAACGAATAGTGCAGATAAGCACAGAATTTCCGCCCCTCGGGTACAACACTCAAATATCAGATAATGCCAGAATATCAGGTAAATATTGCATGAAATAACATAAATGACAGATAATGATAGACAAATGAAGTAAAGTAAACACACAGAACAATACTAGTACCGCTGCGGCGTGCAACCCGCTCTACATATCGCTGCGGCATGCAGCCTGATTCATTTATCATCGACGGTGCTCACTAGGGGTGTGCAGACTCCGGGAATACCCCTTACGGCCCAAGCACAATATCAAGCCATCTCGTGGCATCAAATCTAGGCCCTCAGCGTCATATTAGTATCAGTATAACACTGCTGAGGCATGCAACCCGATCCGTACGTATCCTCACAATACATGCCCTAGACCTTACTCAGTCAACAAAATCACATAAGCCACTCAGGCAACAATAAAACATGATGTTCAGCCCAAAATATTTTTAATAATATCATTTCGAGTGTTTAAGGCATGATAACTTGGCTGAGATTTAAAATAGTGGAATATACATGACTGAGTTCAAATATATAATTAAAACAGTGAGGACTTAACAACAACAATCCCCGAAGGATCAAATAGCTGGCACGAATCCCGAATATGGCAATCAGCCCAAATTATGATGATAGCAAGTAATTTCAGTCAAATACGCAGTAAATTCATCAATCGGGACGGACCAAGTCACAATCCCCAATGGTGCTCTATCCCACGCTCGCTATCCGGCGTGCAAGTCATCTCAATACAGCACTATGATGTGCAATTCTGGGTTTTCAAACCCTCAGGGTGTCATTTACAATCACTACTCACCTCGAATCGGCGAAATCTCTAGCTCGCGATGCCTTCGCCCATCAAATCGGCCTCCACGCGCGTTGAATCTATCTAAAATCAGAGCGAATACATCACAATATGCTAAAGGAACAATACCCAATCGAAAACAATCAAAAAATAGCGAAAATCTCGAAATAAGCAAAACCCGAGCCCCGGGACCACTTCTTGAAAATCAGAAAATTTAACATCAACGGATTCCTTATCTCGCCACGAATCTATACATATAAAGAATACCAAAATCGAAGTCCAAATGGCCCCTCAAATCCCCATTTTAACTCTCTTAAGTTTCAAGCCCTATTCCACCATTTTTACCCATTATTTTCTTGAGTTTTCAGCTCTAATCCATGTAAGAACACCATGAAATCATGTTTTGAGTTCAAGAATCCATACCTTATCGAAACCCCCTGAAGTCTCTCTTCAAAATCGCCCACAATCCTCCAAGTCCGAGTTAAAAATATGAAACCCTCCAAAATTCGGGAAGAAGACCAATTAAATATTCTGCCCAGACCTTTCCGCTTCTGCGGTCAAATTTCCGCCTATGCGGCACCGCTTCTGCGGTTACTCCATCCTCTTCTGTGAAATTTCACTTAACACCCTAGGACGCATCTGCGACTCCGCAGATGCGGTCCCCACTACGCATCTGCGATCCAGCCTAGCCTTTCCCTTTTCCGCTTCTGCGACTTCCATGCCGCATATGCGATGCCACTTCTGCGATTCCAATTCCGCAGAAGCGGAAATACTAGAAGCAGCAAGCCTGCAATTTGCACAAGTCCAAAACTCATCCCGATAGCCATCCGAAATCACCCCGAGGCCCCCAGGACCGCAACCAAAAATACAAATACATCCTAAAACGTTATTCAAACTTGTTCCAATTATCAAAACACCTCAAACAACACCAAAAACATCAAATTACATCGAATTCAAGCCTAATTTCTTCTAAAACTTCCGAAACACGCATTCGGTCAAAAACCCAACCAAAACACCTCTGAATAACCTGAAATTTTACACACACAACCCAAATCGCTTAATGAAGCTACGACAACTCTCAGAATTCCATTCCGACCCTCAGATCAAAATCTCACCTACCAACCGGAATTCTCCAAAATACTAACTTCGCCAATTCAAGCCTAATTCTACACCAGACTTCCAAAATCACTTCCGATCGCACCCCTAAGTCACAAATCATCCCCCCAAGCTTACCGAATCATAAGAATCCATAACCAAGCCCTCTAAAACATAAGTCAACATCCGATTGACTTTTCCAAAATAAGCCTTCCTTAAAGAGACTAAGTGTCTCATTTCCTTCTAAAACCAATCCAAATCAACTCGTTCACACAAGACTCTTATAATGAAGCATAAAA
>MU723840.1:25029-54737 GCA_026770625.1 Nicotiana glauca
CGGGGGGGAGGGGGGAGGGGTAACTCATGAGATGACGGGTCGGGTCGTCACAATACACTTCCTAAATTGAGATTTTACCCCTAAGAGACGCACTTTCTAGTTTTGGTTCATTCAAGTTTCACCCCTAGGAGACACACTTCCTAGTTTGAGTCATTCAAGTTTTACCCCTAGGAGACACACTTTCTAGTTTGGTTCATTCAAGTTTCATCCCTAGGAGACGCACTTCCTAGTTTGAGTCATTCGAGTTTAATCCTTAGGAGACGCATTTCCTAGTTTGGTTCATTCAAGTTTTATCCCTAGGAGACGCACTTCCTAGTTTGAGTTCTTCCCTAGGAGACGCACATCCTAGTCGAGTATTTAGTTTTACTCTCATCATTACATCAATAGCATAGGTGATTTACAGTTTTGCTAACAGCTCACAAATCTTCCTAGTGCAAACTGGGGCAGAGAATTTTGTTTGTTTTGTTGTTTTGATTGCAGGCACCTACTTGGAGAATGAGGAAAGTCATTTCAAAAATCAATTCAAGTTAGAAGTAGCAGAAGCTCGCCTCAAGAATGCGAGTCAACAGTCCGAGATGAAAAAAAGAAGAAGTATCAATTTAGAATGAAAGGAAAAAAAAGAAAAAAGAAAAAAAGAGGAAGTAAATCCAAATACAGAAGCAGAGGAAAGATGTGAACTGCTCAAGACATGGCTGAAGTCACGAGCACTGCATGTCCGGTCTTGATCTGACGAAGTCGTGGAAGGATGAATCAGCACCTGCAGCTAGCAAGCAACAAGGTTAAAATTAAAAGTTTGCATGAAGAACCATTCAAGACTTAAGATCAATCTTCAGTAGACTTATAGATAGGAATCTTGTAAGTCATAGCTGATAGGCTTTCTTAGTTCTTTTAGATTTTGATTTGATACTATAACAGGACCGCGGACCGGAACCTCGGCAAAATGGTATCTCACTCGACTCGCTCATCCTCTCCACACACACTCTATCACTTCATTCACTTCTGAACTACACATGGACTGATTCCTTTATAGCCAAGGATATGTAAGCAGCTCAGATACCAGGGCTCAGTCGCATTCTCTTTTCTTTTAATTTTTGGTCTTTCTAAATAAGGGTAGGGTCAAAAAAACCTGTCTCGTCATTCTTTGTCTAAAAAATCTTCATGTTTCCAGTCAAAGAGGGCAGTTGTAGACATGTAATTTTTGACCCTCCCTGAGATTTTACACATTTTAGCGTTTAAATATTTAGTTTAGGTCTAATATCGCTATTTTAACTAGTTTTGACTCTTTTATTTTATTCTATCACAAAAATAAAAATTATAATAATATTTTCTTTTATTTAGATAATTGATATTTTATTTAGTTACTTTTAGTTTATATGCCTTTCAGAAATTTTAAAAATACAAAAATAGTATTGATATTTTATTTTTCCAAAAAAAAGATAAGAAGAAAATTTTGGACTAATTTTGTCTTGTTTTTATGCGAAGACCATTATTTTGAGCTTGACTTGGTAAAAAGAGGCCCAAATTCGGCTAAGCCCAAATCCCTAACCCTTAAAACCCTACATCCCTTTCCCCTTTTCGAAGAAGGGAGGAACATAAGAGCTGAACCCTAGAAGAGACCTCCTTTCCAAAGAGCAGCCGCCGGCCATATCCCACACTACCACAGCCGACGAACACACCACCCTTACACACCCTAACCAACAACCTCCCACTCCCCTTCCTCCTCCATCATCTGCCCATCACCGACCATGCAAACTCGGAGGAACTCCTCATCTCTTGACCTCATACTGCCATCGCCAACCACCCCATCAACACCTAATGACCACCCTCCACACCCCCTGAACCTTGAAGCCACCGACCATCTCCTCCTCTATAAAAAATAACCCTCTCCTAAACAAATAGTCGTCACCCTACCGCCCAACTCACCGAAAACTAGCAAAAGCAGCGTGAGAGAGCAGCGACAAGAGGTCGCAAAAAAAAATCTGAAACAATTCTGTTTTTGTTTCTTTTAGATTTCAAAAAAATTATGTTTCTCTTTAGAATTAGCTAGGATTTGTGTTCCAAAAAATATATACAAAAAATATTTTTCAACTTCATCTTTCAATTTTGGTTTTTAAAAAATGGGTGTGAGCTGAGGATTGAAGCCGATTCGGAGTACTATTTGAAGTTAATTTTGTGGTTCACAGTCGAAGCTCGTGCCGCGATTTCATTTTCTGGTCAGATTTAGATCGCCGGAGTTTGCTGTAACCGAGTTCTTATTAAGATTATTGAGGTCCAATTCTAAACCCTTCCTCTTTTGTCATTTCTCATGTGAATGCATCGTGTTTGTTTCCTCTCGTTTGTAGTTATGTGAACGATTTACATTATCAGTATCATACTTGTTTAAGTCAGTTCTTTGTTTAAATTAGTAATCATAAGAAAGTGTTTCAATTACTCAACATACGAATGAGTTTATCCAGAATATCTTACAAATATGGATCAGATTGTTTCACTTAAGTGGACAGCAGGGTTGGACACTTAACTTGAAAGAGAAATAGAACACGAAATATTTCATTTATTTTTATTTTTATTGCTTTAACCGCTTGGAGTATGTTTTCGGATGTCAACGCTTGGGTGGGCAAACTTTAGGATTTTGTGTGTTTAATTTCGAGGCAAGAGGTTTCCCTTTTAGTCGATTATATTATCCAGAGAATGCCCCGAAGAGTTTGTATATATATTATTCCGAGGAATGCCCCGTAGTATTCTATAATGAGAGGCTATGACGAACATTGCGAAGGAAGCAATGTAGGATAGATTAGACTTTTCTATTTTCCTTTTTCTTATTTTTCTTTTATTAGGTGGGGATGACCTCGTGCCTTTTGTGTGTTTATTTTGTTTTTGCATGTTTTTGCTTCAATTAGAATATTCTTTAAAGCCAACTAGATCTAGTACGCAACCGTAATTTTTACTGGATTCAACAAATACCTAACACATTCTTCCTGAGTCAAATGAACCCCCTTACCTTGAATCTCGGGTGCAAACTGGTTTAAGAGTCAAATGTGTTTTGAAGGAAAATTGTTATTTGAAAAATTGGTGACATGACAGGTGTGAACACGTGATTTTGCCTCATATGAATTACTCCTGCAGAATTTCCAAAATTAGATTTTTCTTTTAATTATGTGTTATTTTAGAAATTATTGTAGAATTCTTTTAATTATTTGCATTCCTTGCGTGCATGTTTAATTTTAGTTAATTCATGAAAAATACAAAAATATATTGCATTTGTATTTATGATTTAATGTTTACATATTTTAGGTTAATTAATAAATTAGTGTTTTACAAAAATGGAAAATCACAAAAAAAAAAATAATTTATTTTTTTCATTTTTTAATTTTAACTTCGAATTATTAGTAGTTTTACTTTAATTTGGTATTTAATTAGTTGTGGTAATTATTATTTAAAGTTAATTAATTTAATGTGATCGGATAGTTTGGTTTAAGAATTAATTTGGGTTTTTATTTTTAATTTGGAAAAAAGGAAAATAATTTTGAAATTGAAGAAATTGAAAGAAAAGGAAAAGGAATTGAAAAGCTTGATTTTTGGGCCAAATTCGTTTGAATTTCCCCAGGCCCAAATCTTTATTTACCATAACCCATCCAAACCAGGTCAAAATTGGCCCAAAACCAGTGTGATACACTGTCCAAACCCCCTCAGCGACCCAAACGACGCCGTTTCAATTGCTTTCGATCAGGACCGTTGATCTCATTTGATCGAACGGTCCAGAACTTGGCACCGTAAAATATATAACTGTCCTAAAAGCCTACCCGCCCCCCCTCGAACTCGTCTCTCTCAATTCACTCCCTTTTTCAGAGACAACCATTAATCCTAGCGCCGCCCTAGCTTCCTCCGGTGGCGGAGCCTCTTCCAATGCACCCCAAATCTATACCACAGACTCCCCTTTATCTCTCCATTCCAAATATTCACTCCTTTTCCCTCGAATCAAGCCCGAATGGTTTGACTCCTCGAATGAAGATTTGACAAAAAAATCCTAACTCCTCTAAACCCCACCATTTTAGCACCCCATACTCCCTCTTTCTCTCCTCATACCAGGTTCCTAACCAGTTCTCCAAGAATCTTCGTCTACTGGTCAAAATTTCAAATCTAAGAAACAAGCTTGAAAAATCTCGGTTCTCCTAAATTGGTCTCAAAGTCCCTCCGTCTCTCTTTTCCTTCAAGATTAAGGCTCCAGGAGTCCTTTCTCTCATGAAGATTCAACCAAAGCCATGCAAGGAAGAATCTATTGAAAGAAAGGATTTTTGTTGGTCAAAGCGAAGGCGAAATTCAAGAGTTTTGGCGTTGTTATTCCTCACTGGTAAGTCTCCATCACTTGTTTTCCTTTTCTCCTTTTCTTTCTGCCCTTTTTTTTCTTTTCAAAGGGACGAGTCGATTCTGTTTCATGGTTTGATTTCTGAGTTTGTTAAAAACTGATTTCTAAATTCTGTTTAAATTGGTTTCTGAGTGCTTTTAAAATTGATTGTTCTTGGAATCTTTTGAATTGGTAGTTTCGTTCTAGGGTATATTAGATTGTCTCAGAACTATTTCGTTTGCTTGTTTGAAACTGCATTTTACTTGTTAATTAGTTTAGTTTTAATTTGATAATTTAGCTAATTCTAGTTCATTAGTTAGTCAGTCAATTAGTTAGGTTTTGATTTTGAAATTATCCGAATTGCCTCTACTTTTGATTTTTCCTCAAATAAATTGATGTCTAATTTTGTTTGGGCCCTGGGATCAATTCCGACCCATTTTCAAAGTGCAGCATATTCATTTGGGTTTAAGTCATTGGGTCAATTTGACCCATTTGGTTTCCAAAAGTAAAAAACAGATTTTCAAAGGTTAATTCAGGGATTTTCAAACTGATTTTGTTTGGGCCCTGGGTTCAATTCTGACCCATTTTTAAAGTGCAGCACATTCATTTGGGTTTAAGTCATTGGGTCAATTTGACCCATTTGGTTTCCAAAAGTAAAAAACAGATTTTCAAAGGTTAATTCAGGGATTTTAGGATAAGAAATCTCTTGTAACCAACTTAGGAAGCTTCCTAGAAGCCGGGGATTGGGACTTAGATGAAAAATTAATTTTTAAACTAGGAATTAAACAACAAATATTAAAATTTCACAAGGATAAAAGTGCAAAAAAAGAATTCTTTTATGTTGCCCAAAGACTTGCCTATTAGGACACTTCTTCTTCATTCACAAGTCAGATATTTCAGAGACTAAAAATCCTAAAAAATTGAAACAGTTGGTTTTGGAAAACTCTGAAGAAGACACTGAAATTTTTGTATTTCTTTGTTTAAAATTGGTTTAATTTTGCTTTGGAATTTTGATAGTTGATGAAAGTATTTTTGGGACTCTAAAGCCTTTTATTCATCGGGTTTCTCTACTGGATTGAAGAAGCTGTGGTTTTGATTTTATTGTTGGTTGAGAAAAGTATCTGAGTTTGGGGGTTTAAAGTTTTAGTTGAGCTGCTGATTTTTGGGCACTGTTGCATTGACTATTTTTGCTGTTGCTGATAACTCTTCATCTCTCTTTGTTTGTTCTATTGCATTCCAGGTATTATCCAAACCATTGTCAACAAGTGTTTAGAAACATGTATTTCGAGTTGAAGCCTGACTGAATACAAGTCGTTTTGAATTTCATTTCATTTGTTTCCTCTATTTCTTTGATTTTTTGTAATAGACCCTGTATTATACATGTTATCTCAGTTGTCTTATGTCATTAGTATGGTGTAGAAATGAACATTTGCTCCTTAAGAATTTGGGATGTTGATTTTTTTGATTCAAGTGAATGGTGCTAATTTCCTAGATATTGTTACTGTTGGTATTGAGAAAGAGTTAGTTGAGTTTAAGTTCAAGGTTTGTTTGTGAGTTTAGCTTAGGACTGAATTCAAGCATGAATGTTTGAGTAGTTGAAGTCGAGCATGTATTCTCAGTAGTCTTTGATATTGCTTTGTGTCTCAATTACTGTGTAGTGATGAGGTTTATCAGATTTATTATTGAGTGCAGGTGGTAGTTTTTTGTGGGAATAGACTCGATTTTGAGTCTTGACTTTCAGCCTTGGTTTTACAAGTTTTGGGTTCATTAAGCCTTGGAATTTGAGGTCATTTGCAAGGGAGGATGGCATGCCATTGCTACTTGGGATTGTTTCTTGAGCCCAGTAGCTCGTTTGTTTGTTGTTGGATTTTTCTCATAGCAAATTTGACCCAAAAATGCATGAAAGATAAAATTAGAAGTTTAGTTAGCTAATTTGTGTTAAATAGTTAAAATTCAGAATTTATGATTGTTAATTCGATTTTATGTTTCACGTAGCATTAGCTGATTTGTGTTATTTGATTGTGTACGAATCACTAGGTCATAAGAGCTGGGCCTAATGCTGGCCCAGCTGAAGAACAGTCAATCTCAGGTTCAATTGCACGCACCATGTCGATGTGGTGCTCATTGTTTCACTAAAATTGGGCTCATTTTGGGCCCAAGCTGAAAGTACATGTGAATGGATTGTTTACCTTTTTGTTACTTGTGCCTATTTCGTTTCATCAGATGCAGCTCCTTCGTTTAGTTGCTTTTTGTGGAAGCAATTTTCTTTTATACAATTGGTTGCTTAATACAGTGCCTGTTAAATGCTACATAGGTTCGAACAATTAATTAGAATCCCTTTAAGTTTTTTCCCAATAATTAACTAGATTCTTACAAATGGATTGGAAGCGAGCCATATTAGACAAGTTATAATTTATGGCCCTCAAAAGCTAATTTAGAAACCCTTTTGGCTAGAATAGTTTGAGGTGTATCGTGCCAAGTAAAATCTCAAAATGCATGGCCCTCACATAAATAAAATTAGTATAGAAAATACCTCGAACTTTCGTAGTTTATTTTAGGTGCCTTAATTAATAAAATCATCATAGCTATGGGTACGGTTCCCGTGACGTAGTTGTGATACCTAATTCCCAAATTCGAAGGTACATTTATGTGACCCGGCCATAACAACTAATAATTTTAAATAAATTAAACATGTTGTAGATCGTGAATACGGTTCTCGTGACACGATTCGCAATGTGTATCAAACAAACAAGTGTACGACAATCGTAGCTTGTTCCAGAATAATTCCATAAAATAATTAAAAGCAATTAATAAGTTTAAAATTCACCATAGGTTTAAAACATGTAATAAATCAGATAATAGGCCAATTATAATAGTTTAAGCGACTGTGCTAGAACCACGGAATTCGGGGGTGCCTAACACCTTCCCTTGAGTTAACATAATTCCTTATTCAGAATTTCTGGTTCACAGACTTCAAAAGGAAAGTCGAAATTTCCTTGATTTTGGATTTAAAATAAACCGGTGACTTGGGACACCAAATAAACTATCCCAAGTAGCGACTCTGAATAAAAATAAATAAATAATCTCATTTCGAATAATGTCACTTAAATTGGAAAAACGCCCTTTATATACGCCTTCGGGTGTGTAAAAAAGGAGGCGTGACAGCTCTGGCGACTATGCTGGGGAAAATAACCCAGAATCTCTGGTTCAGGGTTTAAGAATTCGAGCTTAGAATAACTGTTATATTTTGGCTTTATTCATTATCTAATTTTTACATATTTTGAGCCTAGTGTGCTAAATCCCGCTTTTTACCGCTTTGATATTATTTGAATTGTATATAAACTGTTACGAAAACCTTCTGTTCTCATCTTTGGGTATGTGCATGCTAGCGTGACTCCTCTTTCTGTTAGTGCTATACCTTGAAGTAAAAAAGAGGCTGCGACAAGTTACAAAGACGGATGGCCTTTTGGTTCCCGGTACGTAGCCCCCTCCTTGGCTCGAGTTGTCCGCTTGGGTACACAAGTCTAGAACAATATACCCAGGTTTTAAACTTAGAATAACTCAGCCATGCTGGATCCCTAGTAGGAACGGTTTTTGCATCATGTGCATTTGACTTTTGGGGACTCAACGCAGGGGTTGGGTCCGTCTAGGATAGGTGGACCCCAGAATCAAAGTCCATCCTGATCTATATTTTATGTGCTACTTGTGCAATTATTTGCTTCAGTTTGCATGTTGACCGATTGCTAGAATAGGGAAGGAATTGGGAAAAATAAAATTGAGGTATGAGAGAGATGATTAGCCGTTTTCAGAAAACATAGTGCTAAAAAAAGCCGAAACTCTGCCGAAATCTAGAAAAAAATAAAGAAAAAGGAAAAAGAAGAAAGAATTTGGTTTCAAAAGTTTCATGTCTTTTCTCTATTTTTATTATGTCAAAACTGACCGAACTACACGGATCTGATTCTCACCGGATGTGAGATGCGTAGGCAAACCTCATCGGTTCCGACCCCAATTTTCAAAAATTCAAAAATATTTCCTTTAGTTCCTTCTTTAGAAATATTTCCTTAGAAAAGTCGAAAAAAAGAAGAAGTTTTTTTTTTAAACTCAAAAATGGGTTCTTTATTTCTAATGTCTTTCATACGAAAAAAGAAAAATCAATAAAAATCAAAATTCAAAAATACGGGTTTCCCTCATTTTGAAGTATTTTTCCAAAAACAAAAATCCAAAAAAAATCAGAAACAAAAATCCAAAAAATGCTCCTTAGATATCTTTCTTTAATAAATGTCAATAAAATTTTTTTAAAAATTTGAAGTCCAAAAAATATTTTTGCTTTTCTTTAGAGGAACTTTTGTAAATAAATAAAAGCTCAAAAATTCAAAATATTTTTCTTAAAAAAAAGTCTCTCTTTTGAAAATTAAGAGGTTACATCCAACATCCCAAAATATTTTCATTCCTCCTTAAAAAAAGAGAAAATAAATGAAAATTCAAACAAAAAATATTTTCTTTTTACTTTTGAAATTCCCAAAGTTCCAATTAAATGAAAAGGAGTTTTTAGAAGTTTTTTTTTCAAAAATAAAAGAAAAATAAAAAAAATTCCTTTCTTCTTTAAAAAAAAAAAGAGTTAGCTTATCCCAATCTTTCCAAACTACGCAAGATCTGATTCATGCGGGGTCATGATACATAGGTAATCCCCATCGAATTCGATCATAGCTATAAATAAATCGAGTGAAGAATAAACTGGAAAAAAAAAGAGAGAGAAAAAAAAATTTGAGTGAAAAAGAAAGAAAAAAGAAAAAAGAAAAAAGAAAAAAGAAAAAAGAAAAAAGAAAAAATAAAAAAGAAAAAAGAAAAAAGAAAAAAGAAAGTGACAAAAACAAAAAAATAAATAAAAGAGAGTGCAAAAAATAAAAGAGCGGCAAAAATGAGATAAAAAAAATCATCAAGAGTGATTAAAGAGAGGCAGAAATGAAGAAAAGAGGTACAGAGTGAAAAGAGCTAGTTAAGGCCGGGATGAAACATGCAACCGTTCAAACACACGGTAGAAGCATTTAACTGTTAGGTGCATTGCATCCCAACGTGCGATTTCCTATATGTTAAATATCTGAAAACTAACAAGGTTGATGCTGTGAGCAATTTAGCCAGGTTCTGTTCAGGTGGTTGGTTTTGTTGGTATGCGGTGATGAACGCGCAACCTTGCACGCGACCACAACATTATATACAAAATCGAGCTCTACCTCCTAGAAATGCCCATCCTTACCAAGCTCCATACAATCCCCAATCAAATGTTCCTCAGTACAATCCTCGCCCAAGAGAGCCTTTTAAAAGGAATCAGTTCACCCCTATTGGTCAATCATACTCGTGTTTGTTCCAAAAGCTAGTAAGGTGAGGTTTCCCGTAGCCAATGGCCCCAAACCGGCCAAATCCCGAGTCACATCGCGCCGAGCTGATGCTAGATGTGAATACCACTCTGGAGCGGTGGGGCACAATATAGAGGACTGTTGGACCCTCAAAAGGGTAGTTGAAGATTTGATTGAACTAGAAGAATCATTTTTCGGGACGAAGAGGCTCCTAACATGATGAACAATCCTCTGTCTATTCACACCAATGGACCAGTAGTCGGAATGACTTGTGAAGATAAGAAATTTGATTCGGCGCTGAAGGCCATTGCAGCCATTGCCGAGACATAAGAAAAGTAAAAAAAACGGTTGCCAAGCGTGAAAGTTCCCTATCAAACGGGAGTCTCGGTAGCCAGTCTTATCATCCTTTCTACAGCCGGATTATCTCAGGGTGTGATTCGGATGTTTTACTCTATTGTCTTACTTTCTGATGTAAACCATCTCTCTTTAAAAATTGCAAAAAAAAAAAAAAAATCAAAATCAAATGAAATTAATATTTCATTGTCCAGGAATGTCTCTTTTCTTAATCTTGTTATTTTTTTATTCTCTTTTCAGTTATGTTAAATGCATATTTTATTAACATGACATGCTTGCGGACTTCATACCTAGATCCTAAGACGCTGTCAGACTTCGAAATAATGAGTCAAGAGCCGAAATGCAAAGAAGATAAGTTTAAGGAAATAAAACAAAGAGTTTGAACAACTGAAGAAAAATTGGTTCCATATTGGAAAGGTCCATACATTGCAACAAGAGAACTACCCAAAAGAGTGTGTTGTACTTGGGGCGCATCGAAGGAAATGTCCCTGAAATAACTGTCAATGCAAATGCAACAAAAAGGTACTCTGATTGATCCTCCATATAGTATTAATATTCTCCGGTTAGGATGACGAAGACTTTCATTCTCGCTACCCAAACACAAAGTTACTCTTCTTTGATTACCCTCTTTGGAACTTGAAAGTGTTATTGAAAAAAAAAGGAAAAAAATTGAAAAAAATGAGATGAAAAGACGAAGAAAACGAAATAAAAAGATCGAAAAAAGGAAAGGAAAAGAAAGAGAAAACAAAACAAAACAGAAAAACAACAGAACAAAATGTTTTCCTGAACTACGTTCGACTTGATTTCGAAAGAATACGCAGGCAGCCTGGGGTTCAGTCACACCAAAATAAAATTTCGAAAGTCCTCCAAAAAGTAAAATTGGGGCAGGTGTTATAATGGTTCGGTGATGATCCCGCCCAAAAGGTTCCAAAGTTGTTACTCAATCCAAATCCTTTTTACCCAAACCCTGTTCAAGTCCTTCTGATCAATCGGTGAGAATGTTCAAGGATCAGAGAATACAGCTACTTGGATCCGATACAGTCAAGATGAGAAAATAAAATGAGAGAGTCTTATTGGTGAAAACCCACACAGGCACCATGAGTCGATGATAAGCAGAGAAATAAAAAATGAGAAAGTCTTGTTAGTGAAAACCCACACGGGCACTATAAAGCGATGGTGAGAAACAAAATAAGAAAGGTCAGTTCATGAAAACTTGCAAAGGAAGCCACTGATTGAAAAGAGGATTCTCACAGCCATCGACGTCGACAAAGTCCTGGCAAAGTTTCTCGAATTTTAAAGCAAAAGTTGTGATGAATTTCTGAGAGTTGGACGGTTTACACAGATCAGGCATCCAGTCCAACAGGCATGTCTTGTTCATTGAACTCTGCATGTACTCCAGATAAATCCTTCTTTCCTTTCCCAGAAAGGGACACTTTTTGTTTTAAACACATTCTCCATTCCATTGTTTGTTTTATTTGAATCTCTTTCAGTCTAACTATGTTTCGAAACTAAGACAAAGAAAGTATGGCAAGACTAATTTACAGGGTTCTCATTTGGTGCGAGTTAATATGCAGAAAGGCACCCAGCCTCGTCACGGGCATCATGTCGACCCCGTCTAGCCATGGCGGCCGATGCGCCAAAATTAAAACTCTTGGAAAGAGAAAATTAAATTAAAGCGCCTATAAAGGCAAATGAAGTTGAAAAGGCTGAGTCCCACGTGGCTAACTGTCTCGGCAAAGAGTTGAAAAAATCCAAGGTACCCCAAATGCTCTGAATTCGAAGTTTGGAAGAAAGAAGCCAAACAAGAAAGGCCTACAAAGGCAAAATAAAGTTGGAAGAGGTTAAGTCCTGCGCGACTAGCCGTTGTAGCATAGTTTGAGGAGACAAAAGTTCCCCAATTTTCCAAAGGAGAGAAAAGAAAAGAAAAAAAGAAAAAAAGGAAAAAAAGAAAGAAAAGGAATTTAGAAAGGAAAGGCCTACGAAGGCAAAATAAAGTCCAAAAGGTTGAGCTCTACCAACCAATCATCATGACAAAGTCTGGAAAAGCCAGAGTTTCTCCGGAGTCAGAAAGGCAATCGATGTTCATGAAGCAACCGGTTGCAGTTGAAAGAGCCGAGATCAAGTGATCAAAATAATCAAGGGCATGTAACGACCCGACCGGTCGTTTTGAGCTTTTGCACTTTGATCGCCAGTTCTCAAGCATGACTTGCCCCGTGTTATGTATTATGACTAATGTAGATCGTTGGTTTTGGTTTTCGGGAAAATTTGGAATGAATTTGAAAGAACAGTTTCAGTAGAAAGCTTAGAATTTGAAAGGTTTGACCGAGAGTTGACTTATTTGTATATGAACTCGTATTGGAGTTTTTATTATTTGTTTAGCTTTGTTAGATGATTTGAGACTTAGGAGCATGATCAGAAGTGCTTTTGGAGGTCCGGTGTAGAATTAGGCTTGAATTGGCAAAGTTAGTATTTTGACGAATTCCGATTGATAGGTGAGATTTTGATCCGAGGGTCGGAATGGAATTCCGAAGTTGCTGTAGCTTTGTTAAGTAATTTTGGATGTGTTTGTAAAGTTTCAGGTCATTCAGACGTCGTTTGGTTAGGTTTTTATCGAATGCATATTTCAGAAGTTTTGAAGAAACTTAGGCTTGAATCCGGTGAGAATCGATGATTTTAGTGTTGGTTGATGTGTTTTGATGATTGGAGAAAGTCTGAATGATGTTTTAGGATGGGTTGGCACTTTTGGTTGAGGTCCCAGGGGCCTCGGGGTGATTTCGGGATGATTTTTAGACTTAGTGAAATTCTGATATTGCTGATATCTGGTGTTTCCGCATCTGCGGAAGAAGGGCTGCATATGTGGTTCTTCAGATGTGACAGGTAGGTTTGCAGGTGCGAATTCTTGGAAGGTTGGTTGTTTCCACAGGTACGGTCTAGGGGAGGCATCTGCGATGCCGTAAATGCGGTAGATGAGTCGCAGAAGCGAAAGGTAAGACTATGGTGTTTCCGCAGAAGCAGACAAGTATCCGCAGAAGCGGATTCTGCAAATGCAGATTTTGCAAATACGGATAGAGAACCGTAGAAGTGGTTGTTAGCTTAATGAAGATCCGAAGAAACAAAGTTATCACCACAAAAGCAGTAGCCGCAAATGCGGTAGAGGAACCGTAGATGCGAAAATCACTGTTTAGAGAAGGGTTTTAAACCTCATTTTGTTCTGCGAGCTTAAGTTCATTCCCACCATTTTTGATCGACCTTGAGAGCTCTTGGACAGAAATTGAAGGGGATTTCGACTAAGAGTGATTGGAGGTGAGTTCTTTGGCCTAAATACATGATTTAATGGTAGAATTAATATGGAAATTTGTGGAAATTCATCAAAAGAGGGTAAAGCTAGGGCTTGGAAATTTGGTATTTCAAAGTGGAATTTGAGGGGTCAAATGGACTCTGATTTTGGTAATTTTATATGTATAGACTCGTGGAGAGATAAGTAATCCGGTGATGTTTATTTTTTAATTTTTCAAGAAGTGGGCCCGGGGCTTGGGTTTTGCAAATTTTGTGATTTTCTATATTTTCTGAGTCTTTTCGATTGGGTTATGTTCCCTTAGCCTATTGTGACATATTCGTTGTGATTTTGACTAGATTCGACACGCGAGGAGGTAGATTTGCGAGGCAAGGGCATAGCGAGCTAGGATTTTGGCCGGCTTGAGGTGAGTAATTATTGTAAATGATCTCTTGAGGGTTTGAAACCCCGGATTTGTGCATCATAGTGCTATATTGAGGTGACTTGCACGCTGGACAGCGAGCGTGGGGTAGAGCACCGTTCGGGAATGTGACTTGGTTCGTCCCGATTAATGATTTTACCGCGTAGTTGACTGGAACTTATTTGTTATTATCATGATTTGGGCTGATTGCCATATTTTGGGCTTAATGCCGACTACTTGAGTCCTTCCTGGATTTTTATTACTCTTTCCTCACTATTTGATATATTACTTGAACTCAGTCCTTTTGATCATACTGTTTTACAAACTCAGCCACTTTAATTGAATTTTGAGACTTAAACTGATATTTTCACTGTTGTTTGGGTTGAGCACTACTATTTTATTGATGCTCGAGGGGCTTATGATGTTTTTGGACTGAGTGAGGCTTTCTGGCCTCGAGTGTATTATGAGGAGGCTTTTAGGCCTCGAGTGATATGTGAGGAGGCTTTCAGGCCTCGAGTATGATGTGAGAAGGCTTTCAGGCCTTATTTTCTATGCCACGAGGTGGCTTGATATTGCGTTTGGGCCTTAAGGGGCCCTTCCCGGAGTCTGTACACCCCTAGTGAGCGCGGGTACCCATATGATATGATACTGAGCCATAGGGGTTGATACTGTTCTGAGCGATTTATATTGAGCCCGAGGGGCTAGCACTGTTTTGAGATATTGCCCGAGGGGCGAACCTTTATATGCTCATCTTTCATATTTACTTACCTTTTTACCTGTCATACTGTGGTATTTGTGCTCGAGGGGCGAATTTTCTGTGCTTATCGGCACTAGCTATTTGAAATTATTTCGTAAATGTTGAAAATATCATTTTTCAAAAGAGATTTAAACTGAGCCAAGATATTCCTAAAGATTTTGTAGCTTCACTGTTTTCTCAAGGATTGTACCCTACTTCTATACAGCATGATGGTTTGCTTTACGTGATTTCTTACTGCTCAGTTATTATTTACCTTTGTTACTCACTGAATTGGAGTACTCACTTTACTCCCTGCACCTCGTGTGAAGATGCAGGTATCTATTCACCGGATAGAGGGTTTTGGCCGATCAGAGGCAGAGGTATATGAGTCAAGGAGGTGACTGTCAGCGTTCGCAGCATCGTGTTTCTCTCTTTTGTTCATTATTCCAGTTTTGTATATTTTAGACCTTGTAGTGGATTTACATTCTGATAGATGCTCGTGACTTGTGATACCCCGATTGGGCTGTGTTGGGCTGATTTTCTGCTAATTAATATTATTAAGTCATATTTACATTTCTTATTCATGTTTAACTTTTTTGAAGAGACGAGTTGGATTAATTGACTGGCCTCGTCTTCATGAGAGGCGCCATCACGACCGGGTTCGAGTTTGGGTCGTGACAAGTTGGTATCAAAGCCAGGTTACTAGGTCTCACGAGTCATGAGCAAATTTAGTACAGTCTCGCGGATCGGTACAGAGACGTCTGTATTTATCCTCGAGAGGCTGCAGAACCTTTAGGAAAACTTCACATTCTTGAATTCTTATCGTTCGTCCTTGATTCAGCTTGAAAAGAAACTTTTGAAATTCCTTCCACGCGTTTGTATGCGCGCATAAACGCTCGGTATCAGATGTGCCTTGATGTCTTGTGATTCCCCGATCGAGGGGCGAGATGTGATCTCTGTGAGTTTGATGTTGGGCCAGTCTGGAGGACTTGAGGCCGGATCTTTGCCTATGGCTTGAGTACTAAGGTGCTGATTGTGTGAGTAAGTGTTTTGAACCTATATGTTCGGCAGTGTCTCTATTAGTGGAAGGGACGGTTGAATGCCCATGTGATGAGTATGTTAGTACTGCAGGACGTATTTATGTAACTTGGAGGTGACGAGGAAGGCCTGCGGGATGATAAATGAACTATTAAGTGTATGATTCCATTGTGATTGGATGTGTAGCTCCGAGTTATGGGTGCGTGAAGAATCTTTTCGTGTCTCCTAGATGGGTTTGAAGTAAATTTCATGTTGAGGTATGAGTTTAGACTCAGGAAGACTAAGTAACTGTGTAATATATATGACAGTGGAAGGTATACGGAAATGCTATATTGAGGCAAAGCAGGTAGGTTATCCCCGGTAGAGTGTTCAGAAGTGGTGTGATCCTTATGTGTGTGTTAGAAGATCTCACGTGTAATGGAAGGGTACGAGTTGAAATTTGAAATTTCGGATTTTCTTAAGAGAGTAGGCTTAACCGTTGCGGGTATGAATGCGAGATTTGTAGAAGATTTACAGAACTTGATGGTCTGTGTTTTCCCAACTTATAAATGATTTGAGTTTAATCTCACTATGGTATTGTGGCATCAATAGAGTAAAAGCGTTATGAGTTATTGAGTGTATCTTAATCTACGACTTCGAGCCAAGTAGGGAAGTCAGCTGTGAGCAGTTGATTGCACGGTTGGGTGCTATGTTAGTTCCAGTTTAGGGGCGTGCGAGTGAAATAGCTATGGTTAGAGTAAAGGAAAGTTTGACAAAGGTTATATTATGCTTCATAGAGTATGATAATCACGGAATGTCTAGAGTGTTATGGGTAAAGGATGCTCGGCGCATAGAGCAGGAAGTTACTTGGTTGTATTGGGATGAGGATATCATTTTGCGGTATCGGAGTGCCAATGAGGCGTGGGTGGTTCTGTTCGTCAGGTCACGTAGTTTGCAGTTTGAATAAGAGTGAATGGCCTTCGAGAATGGTTCTGATGTGTTCAAGATTCTACAGGAAACAATCGGGTATCTTAAGGTTGTGTATGTGGTTAGGGACTGTGTTCATTGGAAAAGTTCGAGACTTGTGGAATTTTTATGATTAATTATGGGATCCTATGTACCAGTATTTGGAAGTTAAAGGTAACGGATTCAGATTCACAGGAAGTTATTTAGAGTAAAGTATTCTGGAATGTGGTGTTTCTGAGGATATTGATTCAGTGGCTTATAGGTTTTAGATAGTGTAGTCTTGTGCTGGGGTCTCGGGTAGTGAGCTTGGGTTGAGAGATAGTGGTACTACAATAAGAGAGGATATCAAGTTGAAAAAGAATCAGAAGGAAATCTAGATAGATGAGGTAGCTTGATGGTAGACCGAATCGATATGGAAATGATATGATTAATTCCTTGTGTGTGTTCGAGGTTATGAGTTCGTACAGGTATTTTGTAGCAACGCTCTTGAGTTCTGATAGCTTGCTTAGCTTGGTCTAGTTAGAAGGATTCAGTCCTGGCAGTTTAGCTTGTGCAAATGGAATTGGGAGAGAGTTCTTGTTGGGTTTTTACCGCGGTTTGGGGATGTATATTTTCTATGGGCATGCAGAGCATGTGATGTGTAATGATTTTTCTTCTAAATGGGATTAGTGGAAGTTCTTGGCTAGATGAGTTACAATTCAATTCTGAAGAGAATTTCATAAAACTCTCAGGCAACGGGTAGCCTCAGGTAATTAAGGAAATGGTACTGCTAATTGGAAGTGATTTGACGGGAGTATATGTTTAAAAAAAGGGGTAATGTGATTAAACTGATGATACTTTGGTGGTATTGCGGCACTATCTTGTTGGATCGACTGTTGATATTCAAGTTGCTGGTATGGCACATGGGAATTTTAGAATATCTTTTGTGAAATGACTGGGTACCTGAGGTGTGATATGTATTCGGACGGCGGAATTTGGGATCAGGTATGGTGATTTGTGTGCTACATGGAACTGGAGACCACAAGTTCTCATATTCAAGCTATGTTGTGATTGTAGATCGTATGTATCGGCACCGTTTAGCGGCTATCGGGATTTGGAGGCTCAAGTGAATCTTTATTGCTGGTATGTTAGATTTCGGATATGATGTTGGAATTCAGACCAGTTGTCTTAGTGTCGGGTTATGCTGGACTATTGTGCTATGGGCTATGCTGGAAATGCCACGGGTTGAGTGGCGAGGTGCGTTGGATTATGTTCTAGCAGAGTGGCTTACATTTCAAAGACCCAACGGGCGGCTGGGAAGGATTGCTTTCTTAATTAGGCCTTCGTGATGGATGTCAGTGCAGAGGTTTCTACCATTGATTCAGCCTGATGTTGAGGGACTTTTCGGATGCGTTTCTTGTGGCCGGGTATGTCGCCAGGCGAGGTTGTGGATTTCAATATTGATTCGGTGCCGGGAACCGTGTCGTATGGCTCCAGTAGGAGTTGTAGTAGTGGACGAAGCATATTCAGACTTCCCTGATAAGGAGTTCGTTGGAAGGCCAAGGTGGATGCGTGTTCTAGCTTGAGACGGCTCGGTTGGCCCCAAATAGTATTGTTGAGGGATCGGTTGATTCAATTGTGACTGAGCTTGTTAGTGATCTGGGGAGATCTATGAGTTGTTTTCTGTTTTGTGAGACATTATTATTTGTTGGTTATGGGCACAGGTGGTGCGGTTCTATTGGGAACTCATAGTAGAATACGAGCGGGAGGAGTAATTGGGTGCTGCTCGGTGAATGAAGTATGGGTTATGACCTATCAGGTTGTGTGGCGTATGTTATTTGCTTCACCGTGGGTGCAAGGATGTGCTTTGGTTCCAGACATCAAATTGTGTGTGGCTGTCAATTTTGATCGTAGAGACTTGGGGTGTTGCATGTGTAGCAGTGTTTGGGTAGGATCGCGCGTTGTAGCGAGGCTACGTTGAGATATGACCTTTCGGGGTAGACTCATGTGTTCTATTTCTATGATGTGAGATGGGGTCTCAGCTTTGTGTTGTGATGGTACTGGTGAGCTTGAGGTACGACTTTTTTGTTTGGGGTCATTTTTATGATTTGAGTATATTCAGACTGTTTCTTATCGGTGCGTGAATTATAAAAGTTGTGGCTTGGGCCAGTATTGATGTGTCATGTCACCTTAGCGGTGTGTTGGATTTGAGGTGATCGTTGGGGTCATTAATGAATATGATCCGATTTGATTTCAGCTTGTTGGAAGGATAATATCGGGATTGGCTCGGAAGTCTGCTGTGGTATTAGCCAAAAAGGGAAGTGACTTCATGAATGGCTGACCTGAGAAATGGTTAAGATTTATTACGTGTTTCCTTTATCATTGGCAGTATGTGGGAGTGTTGGAATGAGACTTTAGTTGATAAGAGATTTCCTATCGATATTCGGTTGTTATGTGCAACTACTGTGAATAGAAGTTGTCGTTTCGAGTGTTTGAGTTATGTGGTATGTCATATAATTGCACTTGAGGTTGCAGGTATATATTATTACAACCGGTTTGGAACTATTCAAAGTATAGATGTAAGGTTCTAACCTTGTGTGTGATTTCAGAAAGTGAAATGTGGTTCTATGATTTATGAACTAGACTAAATTGTGTGATTTTAGTTAAAATGCATTATCGAAACTATATGAGATCGGGTGACATGTGATCAACCTCGTGTATATGCATGGTAAGGTTATTCAGCAATTGGTCGGCTTTTAGAACTGCTCCGGGTACGTTCGAGGATGAATGTATGTTTAAGTGGGGGATGATGTAACGACCCGACCGATCATTTTGAACTTTTGCACTTTGATCGCCAGTTCTCAAGCATGACTTGCCCCGTGTTATGTATTATGACTAATGTAGATCGTTGGTTTTGGTTTTCGGGAAAATTTGGAATGAAATTGAAAGAATAGTTTCAGTAGAAAGCTTAAAATTTGAAAGGTTTGATCGAGAGTTACTTATTTGTATATGAACTTGGATTGGAGTTTTTATGATTTGGTTAGATTCGTTAGATGATTTGAGAATTAGGAGCGTGATCGGAAGTGCTTTTGGAGATCCGGTGTAGAATTAGGCTTGAATTAGCGAAGTTAGTATTTTGGCAAATTCCGGTTGATAGGTGAGATTTTGATCCGAGGGTCGAAATAGAATTTTGAGAGTTTCTGTAGCTTCGTTAAGTGATTTGGGATGTGTGTGTAAAGTTTCAGGCCATTCGAACGTCTTTTGGTTGGGTTTTTGATCGAATGCGTATTTCAGAAGTTTTGAAGAAACTTAAGCTTGAATCCGATGAGAATCGATGATTTTAGTATTTCTTGATGTGTTTTGATGATTGGAGAAAGTTTGAATGATGTTTTAGGATGGGTTGGCACTTTTGGTTGAGGTCCCGGGGGCCTTGGGTTGATTTCGGGTGGCCATTGGGATGATTTTTGGACTTGGTGAAATTCTGATGTTACTGGTAGCTGGTGTTTCCGCATCTGCGGAAGAAGGGCCGCATATGCGGTTCCTCAGATGCGATAGGTAGGTTCGCAGGTGCAAGTTCTTGGAAGGTTGGCTGTTTCTGCAGGTGCAGGCTTGGGGACACATCTGCGATGCCGCAGATGCGGTAGATGAGTCGCAGAAGGGAAAGGTGAGACCATGGTGTTTCCGCAGAAGTGAACAAGTATCCGCAGAAGCGGATAGAGGACCGCAGAAGTGAACAAGTATCCACAGAAACGGATAGAGGACCGCAGAAGCGGTTGTTAGCTTAATGAAGATCTGCAGAAGCAGAGGTATCACCGCAGAAGCAGAGGTATCACCGCAGAAGCAGTAACCGCAAATGCGATAAAGGAACCGCAGATGCGGAAATCATTGTTCAGAGAAGGGTTTTAAAGCTCATTTTGTTCCGCGAGCTTAAGTTCATTCCCACCCTTTTTGATCGACCTTGAGAGCTCTTGGATAGAAATTGAAGGGGATTTCGACTAGGTGCGATTGAAGGTGAGTTCTTTGGCCTAAATACATGATTTAATGGTAGAATTAACATGGAAATTTGTGGAAATTCATCAAATGAGGGTAAAGCTAGGGCTTGGAAATTTGGTATTTCAAAGTGGAATTTGAGGGGTCAAATGGACTCCGATTTTGGTAATTTTGATATGTATAGACTCGTGCAGAGATAAGGAATCCAGTGATGTTCATTTTCTGATTTTTCGAGAAGTGGACCCGGGGCTCAGGTTTTGTAAATTTTGTGATTTTCGATATTTTCCGAGTCTTTTTGATTGGGTTATATTTCCTTAGCCTATTGTGACGTATTCAATTGATTTTGACCAGATTCGACGCGCGAGGAGGTCCATTTGCGAGGCAAGGGCATAGCAAGCTAGGATTTTAGCTGGCTTGAGGTGAGTAATGATTGTAAATGATATCCTGAGGGTTTGAAACCCTGGATT
Source organism: Nicotiana glauca (assembly GCA_026770625.1). Classification (NCBI taxonomy): domain Eukaryota; kingdom Viridiplantae; phylum Streptophyta; class Magnoliopsida; order Solanales; family Solanaceae; genus Nicotiana; species Nicotiana glauca. The sequence goes on from MU723840.1 coordinate 45,930, forward strand.
TGCGCACCGTAGTGCTATATTGAGGTGACTTGCACACCGGCTAGCGAGTGTGTGGTAGAGCATCGTTGGGGATTGTGACTTGGTCCGTCCGGATTGATGATTTTACTGCGTATTTGACTGGAACTTATTTGTTATTATCATGATTTGGGCTGATTGCCATATTTTGGGCTTAATGGCGACTACTTGAGTCCTTCATGGATTTTAATTACTCTTTCCTCACTATTTGATATATTACTTGAACTCAGTCCTGTTGATCATACTGTTTTACAAACTCAGCCACTTTAATTGAATTTTGAGACTTAAATTGAATTTTGAGACTTAAATTGAATTTTCACTGTTATTTGGGCTGAGTACTACTATTTTATTGATGCCCGAGGGGCTTATGATATTTCTAGACTAAGTGAGGCTTTCAGGCATCGAGTGTATTGTGAGGAGGCTTTTAGGCATCGAGTGATATGTGAGGAGGCTTTCAAGGCTCCAGTGTGATGTGAGGAGGCTTTCAGGCCTTGAGTGTATTGTGAGGAGGCTTTCAGGCCTCGAGTGATATGTGAGGAGGCTTTCAGGCCTCGAGTGTGATGTGAGAAGGCTTTCAGGCCTTGTTTTATATGCCACGAGGTGGCTTGATATTGTGCTTGGGCCGTAAGGGGCCCCTCCCGGAGTCTGTACACGCCTAGTGAGCGCGGGTACCCATGTGATATGATATTGAGCCCGAGGGGATGATACTATTCTGAGTGACTGATACAGAGCCCGAGGTGCTGATGCTGTTCTGAGTGATTGATATTGAGCCCGAGGGGCTGGCACTGTTTTAAGATATTGCCCGAGGGGCGAACCTTTATGTGCTCATCTTTCATATTTACTTCCCTTTTTACCTATCATACTATGGTATTTGTGCCCGAGGGGCGGATTTTCTATGCTTATCGGCACTAACTATTTGAAATCATTTCGTAACTGTTGAAAAGATCATTTTTCAAAAGAGATTTAAACTGAGCCAAGATATTCCTAAAGATTTCACAACTTCACTGTTTTCTCAAGGATTGTACCCTGCTTCTATACAGCATGATGGTTTGCTTTACGTGATTTCTTACTGCTCAGTTATTATTTACCTTTGTTACTCACTGATTTGGAGTACTCGCTTTACTCCCTGCACCTCGTGTGCAGATGCAGGTATCTATTTACCCGATAGCGGGTTTTGACTGATCAGAGGTAGAGGTATATGAGTCAAGGAGGTGACTTTCAGCGTTCGCAGCACTATGTTTCTCTCTTTTGTTCATTATCCCGGTTTCGTATATTTTAGACCTTGTAGTGGATTCACATTCTGATAGATGCTCGTGACTTGTGACACCCCGATTAGGGTTGTGCTGGGCTGATTTTCCGCTAATTAATATTATTAAGTCATATTTACGTTGCTTATTCATGTTTAACTATTTTTAAAAGACAAGTTGGGTTAGTTGGCTGGCCTCATCTTTACGAGAGGCGTCATCACAACCGGGTCCGGGTTTGGGTCGTGACATGCCACAAAACCAACCACTATTTCAAACTAACAATTATTCTTTGTTTGAAAATTTTAAAACAGGTGCAATCCAAAGCAACCGTTCCAGAAGCAGGTGTAACCAGAAAAGGAAAAAGAAATGCGCAAGTGCTAGAAACAACTTTGCAGCAACAATCCATAGAAAGGGAAGTCCCCACCAAGTCTTTTTCCCGCATTTACTCATTCCACGAAATAAAATAAAAGGAAAGTGAAATGAAAAAAAAAGAAAAAAAGAGAGATTAGAAGAAAATCCAAAAAAAAGGGCAGTTTAGAATCCCCAATATCAATCTTTTACTTTTTTGCCAACATTAGGGCTCCAATCCCTGAGTTGAGATTTTTAGACATTGGGCCTCCATTCCCTAGTCGCATTTTTGCCAACATTAGGGCTCCAATCCCTGAGTTGAGATTTTTAGATATAGGGCCTCTATTCCATAGTCTCCTTTTTGCCAACATTAGGGCTCCAATCCCTAAGTTGAGATTTTAGACACATGCCTCCATTCCCTAGTCGCCTTTTTCCCAATATTAGGGCTCCAATCCATGAGTTTAGATTTTTAGACATAAGGCCTCCATTCCCTAGTCGCCTTTTTGCCAACATTATGGCTCCAATCCCTGAGTTGAGATTTTTAGACATAGGGCTTCCATTCCCTAGTCGCCTTTTTGCGAACATTAGGGCTCCAATCCTTGAGTTGAGATTTCTAGACATAGGGCCTCCATGCCCTAGTCACCTTTTTGCCAACATCAGGGCTCCAATCCCTAAGTTGAGATTTTTAGACATAGGGTCTCCATTCTCTAGTCGCCTTTTTGCCAATATTAGGGCTCCAATCTCTGAGTTGAGATTTTTAGACATAGGGCCTCCATTCCCTAGTCACCTTTTTTTGCCAACATTAGGGCTCCAATCCCTGAGTTGAGATCTTTATACATATGGCCTCCATTCCCTAGTTGCCTTTTTGCCAACATTAGGGCTCTGATCCCTGAGTTGAGATTTTTAGACATAGGGCCTCCATTTCCTAGTTGCCTTTTTTCCAATATTAGGGCTCCAATCCATAAGTTGAGATTTTTAGACATAGGGCCTCCACTCCCTAGTCGCCTTTTGCCAACATTAGGGCTCCAATCCCTAAGTTGAGATTTTTACATAGAGCCTCCATTCCCTAGTCGCCTTTTTGCCAATATCATGGCTCCAATCCGTGAGTTGAGATTTTTAGACATAGGGCCTCCATTCCCTAGTTGATTTTTTGCCAACATTAGGACTCCAATCTCTAAGTTGAGATTTTTAGACATAGGGCCTCCATTTCCTAGTCGCATTTTGCCAACATTAGGGCTCCAATCCAAAAGTTGAGATTTTTAGACATAAGGCCTCCATTCCCTAGTCGCCCTTTTGCCAACATTAGGACTCCAATCCCTGAGTTGAGATTTTTAGACATAGGGCCTCCATTCCCTAGTCGTCTTTTTGCCAACATTAGGGCTCCAATCCCTGAGTTGAAATTTTTAGACATAGGGCCTCCATTCCCTAGTCGCCTTTTTTCCAACTTTAGGGCTCCAATCCTTGAGTTGAGATGTTTAGACATAGGGCCTCCATTCTCTAGTCGTCTTTTGCCAACATAGGGCTCCTTTCCCTAGTTGAGAATTTTTATACATAAGGCCTCCATTCCCTAGTCACCTTTTTTGCCAATATAGGGCCACCATTCCCTAGTTGAGAATATCAGATATAGGGCTCCATTCCCTAATCATTCTTCCTAAAGACACGCAATCCTTATTTTATCACCTTAAAAAAAGAAGAAAAAAGGTTTAGATCTTAGTTATAAATAACTCACAAAATTTTCCTGGTGAAAACTGGGGCAGAAAAATTTCGTTCGTTTCTTTGTTTTGGCGTCTGAGCAGGTCTGACCTCGAGGCACGGGATTCGAGATGACCAAAAGAATGAGTCTCAATCCAGAATAAAGAAAATAAAAAAAACAAAAAGAATGAACTCAAAGTGCTGAAGCGGAGAAAGACGCAGACTGCCCAAGATATGATCGAAATCACAGGCTTCACATGTCTCTCCTTGATCCAAAGCTGAAGAAAGAACCAGCACCTACAACTGACGAGCATCAAGATTCACATTAGAGTCTGCAGCGAGAACTAGCCAAGACTCAAGATCAAGTTTCAAGAGATTTATATATAGGAATCTTGTAACTCGTAGCTGATAGGATTAGCTAGCTTAACTTTTTATTTTTCATTTTCTAGTGTAATAAGGAGTTTATCAAGCAGTAGTAGCAGCAGCAACAGTGAAACCACAGCTTCTCGGCAGTCCCAGCTACCAAAACATTCAGAACTACACTGATCTGATTCCTTTATAGCCAAGGATATGTAGGCAACCTCTGAAGCAAGGTTCGGTCAGGCTCTTTTCAAAAATGCTTCTCATGGAGTTTCAAACAGGCAAAAATCCCTCATAATTGCTCATTTTATCTTTGCCCAAAAATCCTTTGTGTCTCCGAGCAAAGAGGGGCAGCTGTGAGCACGTGATTTTGCCTCACATGAATTACTCCTACAGAATTTCCAAAATTAGATTTTTCTTTTAATTATGTGTTACTTTTAGGAATTATTGTAGAATTCTTTTAATTATTTGCATTCCTTGGGTGCATGTTTAATTTTAGTTAATTCATGGAAATACAAAAATACATTGCATTTGTATTTAGGATTTAATGTTTATATATTTTAGATTAATTAGTATATTAGTATTTTACAAAAATGGAAAATCACAAAAAAAAGGTAATAATATTTTATTTTTAGCTTTGAATTATTGGTAGTTTTCCTTTAACTTGGTATTTAATTAGTTGTGGTAATTATTATTTAAAGTTAATTAATTTAATATGGTAGGATAGTTTGGTTTAAGAATTAATTTGGATTTTTATTATTAATTTGGAAAAAAGGAAAATAATTTTGAAATTGAAGAAATTGAAAGAAAAGGAAAAAGAATTTAAAAGCTTGATTTTTGGGCCAAATCCGTTTGAATTCCCCTAGGCCTAAATCTTTATTCACCACTAACCCGTCCAAAACCAGTCAAAATTGGCCCAAAACCCATGTGATACCCGGTCCAAACCCCATCAACGACCCAAACAATGCCGTTTCAATTGCTTTTAATCAGGACCGTTGATATGATTTGATCTAACGGTCCGAAACTGGGCACTCCAAAATATATAATTATCCTAAAGGCCTACCCCCCTGTTGTCTCTCTCAATTTACCCCCCTTTTCAGAGACAACCATTAACCCTAGCGCTGCCCTATCTTCCTCTGGTGGCGGCGCAACTTCCAATCTACCCCAAATTTATACCACAGACTCCCCTTCATCTCTCAATTCCAAATCTTCACTCCTTTTCCATCGTATCAATCCCAAATGATTCAAATCCTCGAATGAAGATCTGACCAAAAAACCCTAACTCCTCTAAACCTCACCATTTTAGCACCCCATACTCCCCTTTCCCTCCTTATACCAGGCTCCCAACCAGTTCTCCAAGAATCTTCGTCTACTGGTCGGAATTTCAAATCTAAGAAACAAGCTTGAAAAAATTTGGTTTCCCTAAATTAGTCTCAAAGTCCCTCCGTCTCTCTTTTCCTTCAAGATTGAGGCTCGCAGGATTCCTTTCTCTCAGGAAGATTCATCCAGAGCCGTGCAAGGCTGGATCTATTAAAAGAAAGGGTTTTTGGTTGGTCCAAGAGAAAGCAAAATCCAAGGGTTTTGGCGTTGTTTATTCCTCACTGGTAAGTATCCATCGCTTGTTTTCCTTTTTTCTCCTTTTCTTTCTGCCCCTTTTTTGTCTTTTTAAAGGGACGAGTCGATTCTGTTTCATGGTTTGATTTATGAGTTTGTTAAAAACTGATTTCTAAATTCTGTTTAAATTGGTTTCTGAGTGCTTTTAAAATTGATTGTTCTTGGAATCTTTTGAATTGGTAGTTTCATTCTAGGGCACATTAGACTGTCTCAGAACCATTTCGTTCGCTTGTTTGAAACTGCATTTAGCTTTTTAATTAGTTTAGTTTTGATTTTGTAATTTAGCTAATTCTAGTTCATTAGTTAGTCAGTCATTTAGTTAGGTTTTGGTTTTAAAATTTTCCGAATTGCCTCTACTTTTGCTTTTTCCTCAAATAAATTGATGCCTAATTTTGTTTGGGCCCTGGGTTCAATTCTGACCCATTTTCAAAGTGTAGCCCATTCATTTGGGTTTAAGTCATTGGGTCAATTTGACCCATTTGGTTTCCAAAAGTAAAAACCAGATTTTAAAAGGTTAATTCAGGGATTTTAGGATAGGGAATCTCTTCTAACCAACTTACGGAGCTTCCTAGAAGCTGGGGATTGAGACTTCGATGAAAAACTAATTTTTAAGCTAGGGATTAAACAACAAAAATGAAAATATCACAAGGATAAAAGTGCAAAAACTAAATTCCTTTATGCTGCCCTAAGGCTTGCGTATAAAGGCACTCTTTCTTCATTCACAAGTTAGATTTTTCATAGACTGATAATCTTGAAAAATTGAAACGGCTAGTTTTAGAAAACTCTGAAGAAGACACTGAAATTCTTGCATTTCTTTGTTTCAAATTGGTTTAATTTTGCTTTGGAATTTTGATAGTTGATGAAAGTGTTTTTTGGACTCTAAAGCCTTTTATTCATCGGTTTTCTCAACTGGATTGAAGATGTTGTGGTTTTGATTTTATTGTTGGTTGAGAAAAGTATCCGAGTTTGGGGGTTTGAAGTTTTGGTTGAGCTGCTAATTTTTGGGCACTGTTGCATTGACTGTTTTTGCTGCTGCTGATAAATCTCCATCTCTTATTGTTTGTTCTATTGCATTCCAGGTATTTTCCAAACCATTTTCAACAAATGTTTAGGAACATGTATTTCGAGTTGAAGCCTGATTGAATACAAGTCGTTTTGAATTTCATTTTATTTGTTTCCTATATTTATTTAATGTTCTGTAATAGACCCTGTATTATACATGCTATCTCAGTTGTCTTATGTCATTAGTATACTGTAGAAATGAACATGTGCTCCTTAAGAATTTGGGGTGTTAATTTTTTTGATTCAAGTGAATGGTGCTAATTTCCTAGATATTCTTATTGTTGGTATTGAGAAAGAGTTAATTGAGTTTAAGTTCAAGTTTTGTTTGTGAGTTTAGCTTAGGACTGAATTCAAGCATGACTGTTTGGGTAATTAAAGTCGAGCATGTATCCTCAGTAGTCTTTGAAATTACTTTGTCTCTCAATTACTGTGTTGTGATGAGGTTTATCAGATTTATCATTGGGGCAGATGGTAGTTTGTTGTGGGAATACACTTGATTTTGAGTCTTGACCTTCAGTGTTGATTTTTACAAGTTTTGGGTTCATTAAGCCTTGGAATCTGAGGTCATTTGCAAGAGAGGATGACATGCCATTGCTACTTGGGCTTGTTTCTTTAGCCCAGTAGCTCGTTTTTTTGATGTTGGATTTTTTTCATAGCAAATTTGACCCAAAAATGCATGAAAGATAAAATTAGAAGTTTTGCTAGCTAATTTGTGTTAAATAGTTAAAATTCAGAAGTTAAGATTTTTAATTCGATCTTATGTTTCACGTAGCATTAGCTGATTTGCATTATTTGATCGTGTACGAATCATTGGGTCATAAGAGCCGGGCCTAATGCTGGCGCAGCTGAAGAACAATCAATCTCAGGTTCAATTGCACGCACCATGTCGATGGGGTGCTCATTGTTTCACTAAAATTGGGATCGTTTTGGGCCCAAGCCTGAAAGCACATGTGAATGGATTGTTTACCTGTTTGTTACTTGGACCTGTTTCGTTTCATCAGATGTAGCTCCTTCATTTAGTTGCTTTATTGTGGAAGCAATTTTCTTTTAGACAATTGTTTGCTTAATACAGTGCCTGTTAATTGCTACATCGGTTCGAACAATTAATTAGAATCCCTTTAAGTTTTTTTTTCTTAATTGACTAGATTCTTAAAACTGAATTTAATGCGAGCCATATTAGACAAGTTAAAATTTTATGTCCCTTAAAAGCTAATTTAGAAACCCTTTTGGCTAGAATAATTTGAAGCGTGCCGTGCCAAATAAAATCTCAAAATGCATGGCCCTCACATAAATAAAATTAGTATAGAAAATGCCTCGAACTTTCGTAGTTTGCTTTAGGCGCGTTAATTAATAAAATCATCATAGCTACGGGTACGGTTCCCGTAACGTAGCTGTGGTACCTAATTCCCAAATTCGGGGGTACATTTATGTGACCCGACCATAACAACTACTCCCTCCGTTCCCGTTTATGTGAACCTATTTACTTTTTGGTTTGTTCGAAAAAGAATGAACTCTTTCTAAATTTGAAAACAATTTAGCTTGAACTTACAATTCTACCTTTAATGAGAAGCTTTTATAACCCTTGTCACACCTGCTTTCGGCGCGCCCCCACCCCGAGGGGTAAGAACGGGCGAAGGGAGTTTTTCCAATTAAAGTGACAATATTCGACACGGGATTACTTTGTTTATTTCAGAGTCGCCACTTGGAATAAATTAAAGGTGTCCCAAGTCACCGATTTATTTAAATCCCGAATCGAGGAAATTTCGACTTTCCTAATGAAGTCTGCNNAACTAGTAATGAATTAAACCAAATGTACTCCCATCATTCCAAATTAATAATACAGTATCTATTGTGGTTTAGAGCAACCCTAATTCAATTTGAAACATAAACAGAATTATTCAAATGATAGTCCCACAGTAGAGCTCAAGTTTCGATCTCATTTCATTGTCAATAGGAGAAGACAAACTCTCAGAAATGTGTACCTGGATTTCAACAGCAGAAATGAGGAAGGAAATCAGTAGTGCAACAGCTTCAACAGCAAATAATAACAGCAGTAGTAGCAAGAATAGGAAAACCAGGAATAAACTTGAACCAATGGAGGACTCAAGAACAGATCACAGCCATTTCCGGAAGACCAAAAACGACAGATCAAGCCAAATAAACTCAGAGAAACCTTCAGATAATTTGAACACTCGGATGTGGGAATGATATATCCAAAATCTCAGGAGTGGTTTAAACAAAAACAGAAAACTTCCAAGGGCAAACCAGCCATCACTTTGGAAAAACCAAACAACAATAATAACCCAGCGAAACCCGACAGAACCTACTTCAATAAACTTGAAACGCACAAGTGTAGAAACGGAAACAGAGAAAGGCTTGAATTGCCTCGGACTTGAGCAATGAAACAGTGCTTGCCCAAGACTGGCTTTAGAATACTACAGCTAATCCTTTCAAAGCTCTCTCGTTTTCT
>MU723847.1:23791-42041 GCA_026770625.1 Nicotiana glauca
AGTTCTAGACCATTGGCTCGGTACTTGGGCTCACAAATTGAGTTCTCGCCACACATACACTCAAGGATTGCCAAAGACGGAGTCGAGGGCCCACAACGACCTTGGGTACAATTCAAGCACACAATGGCTCAACATGACCATATGATGATTGTTTGGTCAACACAAGAGTCTCAAGGCCACGACTTTCACCATCCTAAATAGAACTTAATGTCTTTGACCATAAGATCAAAGGCAAATGTGCTAGGCCCAAGTGAAGCTTTGCCTGAGGTACCCTTAACTACAAAAAACTTGAAAATCAAAAAGAAAAATCAAAATGACTCAACCCTTAATAAAGTTTTCACGCTATCTATCATTGGGAAGAGCCACCCGGTTCACACAACACTTTACCCTTGGAAAGAACCGTGGCATTAAGAAAATCAAGGGCTTATTGCAACACCAAAGCAAAACCAAAAAGAGGCTACGAGCCTAACTTTGTAACTAAAACGAAAAATTTTAATGAAAATAACAAAAATAGAAAGAAAGTTCAAATGACAACCAAATGAATATGTACACAAGGGGAGTAGAATATACAACTAAGGGAGTTCAGAATGAAAATTTATATACAAATCATCTATATCTATGAATGTACTGAAAGTAAAGAATATATACAATCATCCAGTCAATCAAAAAGTAGGGCCACACCCCCACGAATAAGAGCTAGCATTGTCCCCAATGCTAACTACCAAATAAAACATCAAAAATAGTCAAAGGATATAGAATGGCCCCTCAAGCCTCATCAGCTGCCCTGTGCTGGTCAGTGGCTCCCGAGTCCTCTGTACTGGCAGAGACCTCAGACTGGTCCCCAGCCTGCTGCTGCTGTGCTACTGGGATAGGTGCCTGCTCCTGGTCTGGCTCATCAACTGAAGGGGCACTGGAGGGACCCTCATGCTCTGTAGCGACTGCTATCACAACTCCCTCAGTATTAGGGAGTTTTCTCTTCTTCTTCGGCCTGTGCTCCTCTACCTGTGGCTGCTCAAATTATGGCTCTACAGCCGGCTCCTCAAACAGTAAGTCAAGTGGCAGCTGATCCGCCACTAGCTTGTCTACCTGCACCTTCAATGTCGCCACCGACTCCTTCGAGGCCTTTGTCTTTCTCAGCTTTCTGTGCTCCTTGGCCAAACTCTTTAGTGCCTTGCTGTGCTCCCCGACTGCCTTGGCCAAGGTATCCTGCTTTGCCATCATTTGCTCCTGGTTGGCCAGGATTTTCTTCAAAGTCTCCTCAATAGAAGCAGGGATCTCAACAGTCACCGGTGCTCCCTGAGCCTGTACGGCTGTGGTCAATGTGGACAACTTGGATGTCGCAGCCGACATCCAGTTGTTCAAACTAGCTAAAGAATGCGTGAGCTGGTTGGCGGTGAACCTGTGAGTCTTTGATACCGGAATCACCGGATCAGCTGAGGTAGAAGGGGGTGCTGTGGAAGGTCCTGGGGGCAGTGCCTCATCAGTAACAGGCTCAGTGGACTGCTCAGTAGCAACTGGCTCTTCAGACTGACCAGCTGCGGAAGAAGTGGAGGCCTGACTCTTCTTGGCATTCTTTGGGTTGTCAGGACCCTTCTGATCATACCATGAATACGGGCTTACCGGAGGTACCATAACATCATATTTCTTCTTTTTCACCTCCAGATCCTTAAAGTACAGGGAAATTGTGTTGGGGAAAGGGTAGTTTGTCTTTGTCTCATTACCCACAGTAGAAATCACCCTATGCATGATGTTGCCCACATTCAATGGAAATCCGGCCATGATGGAAGCAACCAAGACAACACGATCAATGGGGACGGAGTGATCATGTGTGGACGGGTCAAGCCGATTGCACACGAATGTCAACCACCCTTTGGCTTCAAAGTTGAGAGTGTTCCTGAATATCTTCTCCTATGCTTTCAGCCACACAGGGCTTGTACCTGGAGCTGCTAAATTCCCGGATAACCACGGGCGAACTTCTTCTTTCATAGCCAGCTTCTCCAAGTATTGAGACTCATCCTCTTCCGCAAATCCCAAGAAGTCATTAAGTGTCTTCCCATCAAATAGCACAATCTTGTCCCTCACTCTTGTAGCTGTGGAGCCCCGAACTACGTGGTGGACATTGCTGTAAAACTCCTTCAACATGTGCTCATTTACCATTCCCACATGTTCTTTGAAGAAGCCCCAACCCTCTCTCGTACGGAATTGTGCTTGTACGTGAGGGTTGTGAGGAACTAAATCAGCATCAATGAACGGCCTCTCCGGAATCAGCTTCCTCTTGGGCCACCAATCCCTGAATCGGTGGAAGGAGACTTCACTTACTATCTATATTCCCATGCTCCTTCTTCCTAGTTCTATCTAGGCCCCCAATCTTTAGCTCACCACCCTCACTCTCCTCTAATGATGAAATTACGGAAGAGGTGGAATATTGCTTGTCAGGTTCTTTTTCAGCTCCGGACTCATCAGACGAGTCCGAGACTACCACTTTCACTAGCCTCTTGGAGATGGCCACATTTTCCTGCTCAGGGGAAGATGACTCTGGTGTTGGAATCTCCATGGACATGTGTGTGGGGACGGACTCTGAAGTCACACTCCGGGAGGGTGCGTACTCACTACCTGTTGACTAAGAGGCAGCCCTGTCGGTCTCCCGAATTATCTTTCTGTTCTTCTTTATTGTCTCCTTGTCCTTGGCAGTGAGTTTCACAACCCTTATAATTGTCCTCCCTCGGGAAGAACCACCCCTCCCGGTTTGCTTCTCCTTGCCCCCACGTTGTATTTGTTTTCCTCCACGTACCATTGTCTGCAAGAGATACAAGTCTAACATTGTTAGTGGAAGCACAGAAGGAGTAGACAGTTTAAAGTTCAATGCACATTTGCAGACAGGGGGGACGTGAACCGCACAGAAAGGTCACGCGGTCCGCACAGGCTAATCATTCCAAACATCAGTTCTCTGAAAGAACCTAAGCGGACCACACTGATCAGACTACCAAAATGCAACCTCTCTGAACTCTGGCCACGTGGTCCGCACTGCTTTGGACCGCGGCCGCGCTAGGTCCACGCGGACCGCACAGAAATGATCACGCGGACCGCGCAGAGAGGTTGTTCAATACCAATTAAAGGCACGCGGACCACACACAAATGTTGTGCAGCCGCGTAGGGCAAACGTAATTGGGTAGGTCCTTTTTTTGTTCTTTCTAGTCCAATTTTTAACATTATGGGTCCTAGGTATCCCTACTCAGTTGTTTTAACAAGAATATATGCCCAAGTTCAACAAAAGTTCACAAAAACCTATTCTAACAGATAACTAAGACGAACAACAAAGGAATTAAGAAGTTATTCTAGTAGAAATCAAGTAAAATAAACACAAATTAAACTACGAATTGAAATGAAGATGAGATGTTACGAGGGATTAATGAGAATGAAAATATATGCACAATTTATGTGGGTGAACAGTAGAAATATGAGCTCAGATGAAAATTTGCGAAAAGGTTTAAATGAGGCCCTTGACTTTGAGGAGTCTACTGATGGCGAATGTGTTTACATGGGTAACTCCACTACGGCTGGAGTTATGGGTAAAGAAAAGATTTCTTCTTAAGTTAACTTTTGGAAAGGCTTTAGCCTTGAAAAATGTTCTGTACGTTCCCTCCATTCGTAGAAATTTAATTTCTGGTACACTTCTCAACAAAGGCCTTAAACTTGTTTTGAATCTGATAAATTTATTATTTCTCATGGAGGAGACTTTGTTGGGAAGTGTTATCTCAATGGAGGATTATTTCTACTGCACATTGTTCAGGAGATTACTAATAATGCAAGTACTTCTAATTTTATTTATATTGTTGAGTCTATTGATTTGTGGCATAGTAGGCTAGGTCATATGAATATTGCTTCTATAAAAAGACTTAGAAAAATATAATTAATTTATGCGGTTAACATTGATAGTTTTTCTAAGTGTCCTATTTGTGTAGAATCAAAATCTGCCAAAAAGCCTTTTAAAATATAACTAGTAGAAAGCAGAGTTGCTTGAATTAGTGCATTCACACTTAGCTGATTTCAAGAACACTATTAGTAAGGGTGTAAAGAAATACTACATCACTTTCTAGATGACTTTTTGAGATATACTAAGGTATATCTTCTTATGTCTAAGGATGAAAGTATGTTTTTAAAATACAAAGTAGAAGTAAAAAATCAATTTCACAAGAAAATCAAGAGACTTAAGTCTGATGGAGGTGGTGAATATAGTACTAATACTCTAGAAGATTTTTGTGAGAAAAATGGTATTATAATGAGGTTAGTGCCCCCTATACTCCCCAACAAAATGGTGTAGCCGAATTCTATGCTTTATGTTCTTAGTAGAGTCCCTCATAAGAAGTTAGATAAAACTCCTTATGAATTATGGACAGGATTTTCCCCTAACTTAAAATTTCTAAAAATGTGGGGGTGTTTGGCTAATATTAGTCTACCTAATTTCAAACAATTAACTGTAGGACCCAAGATTTTTTATGCAATTTTAATTGGTTATGCTCAAAACAATAAAAACGGTATTATTGTTGTTGTTTGTTGTATGCTTAAAACAGTGTTGCATATAGATTTCTATTTTTGAATTATCATTCTATTTGTGATTATAGAGATACATAATTTTTTGAGCTTGTTTTCCCATTGAAAGATAAGGTTCCTATTGATGGCCTAATAACGTTTCTACATCTATATTTGTTAATTCTCATATTGTGCCTTTTTCTAGTAATACTATTAATGATCATGAAAATGAACTTAGAAGGAGTAAGAGACGTAGAATTGAAGCAAGCTTTGGTCCTAAATTTATTGCTATTTTCTTAACTGAAATTATTGATCTTGATCTTTTGAATTATGATTAGTGTCTTATCTATTTAATAGAAGAAGACCCTAACACTTATGATGAAGCAATGAGGTCAAAAGATGCTAATTTTTAGAAAGAGGCTATTGTAAGTGAATTAGACTCTATAGATTCTAATCACACTTGGGACTTGTCTGATTTGCCTAAAGGTTATAAACCCATAAGTAGCAAGTGAATATTTAAGAAGAAATTGAGACCAGATTGTACAATTGAGAAATAAAAGGTTAGACTTGTTATAAGGGATTTTAACCAAAAGAAAGGCATTGACTACTTTGATATTTATTCTCTTGTGACTAAAACATCTACTATTATAAATCTTGTTGTCTTAGCCGCTATCCATAATTTAGTGATACATCAAATGGATGTTAAGACGGCTTTTTTAAATAGTGATTTAGAGCAAGTGATCTATGTGACTCAATGTCACGACCCAAGTTCGCCCTCCGTAAACTGTCGTGACAGCACCTAGTCTCTACGACTAGGTAAGCCTAACAATTTTGGAAAAATAACCAAATGCGAAAAAACTAATAAAAACTGAAGATAAACAAATATAGAGTGTTTAAGATGTCGTTCGGCATATACTAATACAAGATCTCAAAAAAAACTGAACAATTCCCAAAACCTGGAATCTCATGAAATCACAAGCTATGAATACTACATTATGCTCTAACTCTAGAATGTCTAAACAAAAGTAATATAGAAGGGCTAATACTATAAGAGAGAATGGAAAAGGACTCCTCGGTCTGCGAACGCGGCAGATATACCTCGAAGTCTCTGGTGAATCACCTTGCCTCAAGAGCAGTAGGGTTGAGTAGGAATACCTGGATCTGCACATGGAAAACATGCGCAGAAAGGGCATGAGCACACCACAATGGTACTTAGTAAGTGCCAAGCCTAACCTCGATCGAGTAGCGAAGAGGAAGGTCAGGGCCCTATTGATTATAGCTGAAAAATGAGATACAACAGTATAGAATACGACAATACAATTAAATGCTAACAGTATGAACTAATGCAGGTTAACAAGAATAACAAAATCTATTATAGAGACAGAAGTAATCACAGAAAGAACATAGCTTAGCATAGAGATAACAACCGGGGATTTCCCAAGATACCGTCCTGTAGTCCCAAATATAAATATCCAATGGATCTCTTGGGATACTGTCCCATAGTCCAACTCATAGTGCGTAGGGATCTACTGGAATCCCATTTCGTAGTCCCAAATGTAAATACTCAGTACTAGGAGAAATATACCGGGTGCAGTCCCGTAGTTCCAATGTAAAAGTACAGGGGGATCTCCCGGAATACAAATCCGTAGTTCCAAAGTAAACATATAGGGGAATCTCCCCGGATACAGTCCCGTAGTCCCAAAGTAAATACACAGTAGTAACACGAAGAATACTCAATTCAATCAAATTTCACGCCAAGGTAAAACAGGTATTTTCTAACCTAGCATGCTGCACAAGATCCAAATAAGGCAGTTGAACAAATAAGAAATTAAGTCAATTAGACATGCTTCCCTAAGCTAACAACAGGCTTAAATTGCAAGTATTATAAACAGGAAAGGAAACACAATTTTAGTTACTTAATGAAAACCAGATTTTTAACAATTAGCACAAGTACGCACTCGTCACCTCAAGTAAAAGGCATTTCAAATATCAACAATGCCAAATCCTAAGGGAACTTCCCCCACACAAGGTTAGGCAAGCCACTTACCTCGAACCGATTCAAAAATAAACCCGAAACCACGTTCTTGCCACGAGTACTCAACTCCAAATGGCCCAAATCTATTCAAATCAATTGCATAATGTAAATAAAACTTCAAGTAACTGATTCCACTAATTAATTCTAAGCTAATACGCAAAATTAGGAAAAATGACCAAAATGCCACCCGGCCCACGTCTCAAAATCGGGTAAAATTTACTAATTCAGAATACTCACACTCTCACGAGTTCATACATACCAAAATTATCCAAATCCGATGTCAAATCCCCAATCAAAATTCGAAACTTAGTCCTAAGAAATTTTCCAAATTTTCCCCCAATTTCTCACCCCAAATTCGAAATTAGATGATGAATTCACGTTTAGATTAATGGGTTATAAGCAAAAAGGAGTTAAGAATCATTACCCGCAAACTCCCTCCGAAAATTTCTCCAAAATTCGTCTCATGCCGAGCTCCCAATTCTATTTTGCAACTTATGAACTCAAACTCTCGATTTTCTCTCTTTTCTGCCCACCAAACCCGCTTCTGCGGTCATGGGACCATACCTGCGGTCCCGCTTCTACGGAAAAGCAACCGCACCTATGATAATTCATAAATTTCCCATTTTCGCATCTGCGACCAATGTACCACATATGTGGGCTCGCAGGTGCGGTTTCTAGCCTTCCCTCACTTGGTTGCATCTGCGGTCTCTTAGACGCTTCAATGGCGCCACACTTGTGGTCCCATTCACGTAGGTGCGGTTATGACAGATCCATCCAACCTCAATGTCTTCCTAAGTCCAATTCAACTTCCGTTAAGCGCCCGAAACTCACCCGAGGCCATCGGGACCTCAACCAAATATGCCAACCAATCCTAAAACATCATTCAAACTTGTTCCAACCTTCAGAATGCGCAAAACAACATCAAAACACCAGTTTAGCATCAGATTCAAGCCTAAGAACTCCAAAAACTCTCAAATTACGCTTTGGATCAAAAAGTCTATCAAACCTCGTCCGAATGACCTAAAATTTTGCACACATGTCGCATTCAATAATATAGAGCTACCCCAACTACCAGAATTCCATTCCGACCCCGATATCAAAATCTCACTATCGAATCAGAAACTTCAAAAATTAAACTTTCGACATTTCAAGCCTAACTGAGCTACAGACCTCTAAAACACAATCCGAAAATGCTCCTAAACCCGAAATCACCCAACGTAGCTAACGGAACCAACAAAATTCCATTCTGAGGCCGTCTTCACACTGTTCTTACTATGATCCAAATTCTAAAACTTAAACTCTCATATAGGGGCTAAGTGTCACAAAACTCTCTGAAACTCCAAATAAATCCTCTCGGCAACTCACAAAAGCAGAAATAAACACGGGGAAAGTATTTAATAGGGGATCAGTGCGTTAATTCTTAAAATGGCTGGCTGGGTCGTTACACTCAACATGAGGATTATTTGTGATCCAAGGACAAGAGAATAAAGTATGAAAATTGAGAAAGTCTTTATATGGTTTTAAATAGGCACCTAAGCAATGGTATGAGAAATATAATAGCACACTAGTAGATAATGAGTTTGTTGTTAATGCATTTGATACTTGTGTTTATTCCAAGATGGTAGGATGAGATTGTGTGACTATATGTTTGTATGTGGATGACATGTTAATATTTGGCCCTAATGTAGATATTGCAAAATGATACTAAGAATTTGCTTTCTAAATTTGGAATGAAAGATTTTGGAGAAAAAGATGTGATTTTAGGCATTAAAATTAAAAGAACCGGTAATGGTTATTCATTATCTCAGTCTCATTACATTGAGAAATATTGAAAAGGTTTTGACTTTTTTTAATGTAACTCCTGTGAGGACTCCTTATGATCCTAGTATACACTAGAGAAAAAATAAAGAATCTACTTTTTGTCAAACTGAATATGCTAAAATAATTGGTAGTGTAATATTTTTCATGAATTATGCACGCCCTGATATTGCTTATGTTGTTAGTAGATTGAGTAGATATACCCCAGTAGTGAACACTGGAATGCTCTTCAACGTTGCTAAGGTATTTGAGAGGTACTATGGATTGGTGTTTGCATTTTAATAAATTTCCTACTATTTTAGAAGAATTTTGTGATGCAAACTAGGTTACCGACAATTATTAATTTAGCTCCACTAATGGAAATGTGTTTAATTTTGGTGCATATGCTATTTCGTGGAAGTCTTCAAAACAGACTTGTATAGTACGTTCGACCATGGAATCTAAATCTATTGCTCTTGAGTTAGCATGGCAAGAAGCTGAATGGCTGAGAAACTTATTGGTAGAAGTGCCTTGGGGAAGACAAACTTCATTGGTTTCTTTTCATTATGATTCACAAGCGGCAATTAAAATTGCCAAGAATAGTGTGTACAATAGGAAAAGAATACATATCCGCATTAGGCATGGTATGATGAAATAATTATTGAAACATAGTGTTATTTCCTTAGAATATGTAAGTCCCGAAAGAAATTTGGCGGTTCCTTTAACCAAGGGTTTGGAAAGGAAAGTTATCCTTAAAACGTCGAGGGGGATGGGGCTAAAGCCCATGGATTGATGAAGCATGATTGACTTAGAAATTTGCTATAGTTCCTATTAAAGGAGAGGGAGTTCCAAAACTTGCTTTTATGACAAATTGTTATGAGTTTATGCATGTTTATTTCAACGTTGGCAGTATACGAAGGTGTTAGAACGAGGCTCTATTTGATAAGAGGTTTATTACCGGTATTGGGTTGTTTTGAGCAGCTACTGTGATTAGAAGTTATCGCTATGAGTATTTGAGTTATATGGTATATCATGTATTTTCGTCTTGAGTTATGGCTATGGCTTGATTCAGCTTGTTCATACTTATACAATTCGTCTTGAGTTATGGCTATGGCTTGATATAGCTTGTTCAGACTTATACAGTGTGTAGATGCGAGACTCTGATCTTATAAAAAATTTTGGATATGGAAATTGGATTCAAAGGCTTATGGGCTACGTTGGATTAAGATATTCCAGTCACGTCATGTTATCAGATCTATATGGGATAGGATGACGTGGGATCACCCCCGGGTATGTGCAAAGTGAGGTTACACGGCGATTTGATGGCTTTTAAAACAACTCTAGGCACATTCGAGAACGAACGTATGTTTAAGTGGGGGAGAATGTAATAAACCGATCTGTCGTTTTGAGCATTTGCACTTCGCTCGGTAGTTTGGGAACATGAGTATCTCCATATGATGTATTAGGACTTATGTGAAAAATTTGGATTCATTCCGAGTTGAATTCATATGTTTCGGCGAGAGTTTGTGGAAGTCAAAAGTTCGAAAGTTATTAAGTTTGAATTGAGGTGCATTTCATCATTTCGATATTGTTATGTGTGTTTTGAGGCCTTGAATAGGTCTGTATTATGATATGGAACTTTTTGGTATGTTTAGATGGGGTCCCAAGGGGCTCAGGTGAGTTTCGGATAGGTTTAGGTTGTGTTATGCTCGTTTTTCTTATGTTTCGATGTCGTTTCTTCAATCATAAATGGTACCACATTAAACAAATATGCTCCGATTTTTGTTTTTATTGGAGCATTAGATCCGTATCGTAATTACAGAGTCATAGAAAAAAGAATTATTAAATCTGGACATCGTATGAGGATTATATGGTCATTTTACTAAGAATTGGGTTGCCACATTTTCAGATTAATTACGGAATTGTCACTGCTGCGTATTTAAAAATCTGCACTATTTCTAAATATTAAAACCAACATATCTCCTTTAATATAAGATCAAATGGAGTTATTCAATAGCCTAACTTGACTAGAATTTCACAAGAAATCTATTGGAGGTATCAAAAGTAAATTTCGAGATCTTTTGGCACAAGAAACGAGGTAGAACAGTGTTAAAATGAGGGTTTTGTGCATTTAACATATTTTGAGATGGGGAGCTCGGAATTTGGCAATTTTTCAAGGCACTTTTCAGCATATCATTGGGGTAAGTGTTCTCTACTCAATTTTAGTTATATTTCATGAATCTATCTTCGATTTTAGCTTTTGGTTGATGAATTTTAAAGAAGAAATTGGGGGATTTCTACACCTGCTAGAGGGTTCAAAATAATACCTAAATTTGCATACAAGGTGAAGGTAGTAATGTGAGAACGCCAACTCAGTAAATAATAAAAGTAAATGAAAGCTGAGTAGTAAGAGAACACGTAAGCCACGTCAAAATGCTAAAGCAAATACAATACATTTCCAAAAATAGTACAGAAATCATTTAACTCTCAAAACTAACAAATAAATCCAAGAACCGAAAACCCATGAATCACAAGCTAAGAAGTACTACATAGCTCTAACTCTAGAATGTCTAACAAGAACTAAATACAGAAGGGCTAATACTAAACAACAAGAATAGAAAGAGACTCTGCGGTCTGCGGACGCGGCAGATATACCACGAACTCGCTATAGCAGTTAACTCGCCTTAGAGGTGGTAGGACTGAGTCGAAGTACCTGGATCTGCACATGAAACACATGCACATGAAGGGAATGAGTACACCACAGCGGTACTCAGTAAGTGCCAAGCCTAACCTCGGTTGGGTAGTGACGAGCAAGGTCAGGGTTAAATAAGATATAAAGTTTAACAATGTGAAATAAACAGTGTAATAAGTAACACATGATATGAAGGACAACAATGACTATTACAAAGGCAAGTAAAACACAGAAAGAGAATACAGCTCTGCTTCGAGATAACAACCGGGATCTCCCAGGATACCGTCCTGTAGTCTCCAAATATAAATATCATATCCAGTGGATCTCCCGAGTGCAGTCCCGTAGTCCAACTCATAAATGGGCGGGAATCTACCGGGTGCAATCCCGTAGTTCCAATGTAAAAGTGCAGGGGGATCTCCCGGAATGAAAATTCGTAGTCCCAAAGTAAACATACAGGGCAGCTCCTGGGATACCGTCCCTTAGTCCTAAAGTAAATACACAGCAGCAACAAGAACTCAATTCAATCAATTTCATACCAAAGTCAGGTAGATAATTCTAACCTAGCATGTTTCACGTAATGCAAATAAGGCAGTTAAGTCAAATAGAACAATTTAGTCAAGTAGACATGCTTCTCTAGACTAACAGCATGCTAAATTTACAAGTAGTGTAAGCAATAAAGGAAGAACACAATTCAAGACTATTTTTAATGAAATAAAAACCGGATTTCCAACAATTAGCATATGTACGCGCTTGTGACCTCACGTACAAGGCATTTCAATTATCACAATATCAATCCTAAGGGGAAAGGTCCCCCACACAAGGTTAGACAAGCAACTTACCTCGAACCGGCTCAAATGTCAACCCGAAACCACATTCTTTCCACGAGTATCCAACTCCAAATGGACCAAATCTATTCAATTAAATTTCATAATGTAAATAACACTTCAAGTAACTAATTCTACAATTAAATTCTAAGCTAATATGCAAAATTAGATAAAATGATCGAAACGCCCATCGAGCACATCTCAGAACCGGGTAAAATTTATATTTCCAGAATCCTCACACTCTCACGAGTTCATTCATACCAAAATTACTAAAATTGCACATCAAAATGGTCCACCAAATCCTCAATCAAAGGTCTCCATTACTAAGCCCTAGTTTCCCAAATGTTCACCCTAAATTTCCATAATTTCTAGCCCTAATCCATGAAATAATGGCATAGGAACGAGTGTTATGTGCAAACTCCTTACCCCACTGAAGTTCCCTTGAAACCCCTCTTTCAAATCGCCCAAAAAGCTCCTAAGCCGAGATAATAATGGTGGAAATAAGCCCAAGGTCGCAGAACCCCTTTTAAATCAACTGTCCAGCAGTTTTCGCATCTGCGGCCTTGGGACTGCTTCTGCGGTCTCGCATTTGCGGACCAAAAGTGACATATGTGACCCATCACTTAAATGCCTAGATTCCGCATTTGCGGCCCCTCACCCATAGGTGCAGTACCACTTCTGCTAAAAATATACCGCATCTGCGGTTCCTGATGGTGTCCCCCATTTTTCACTTCTGCGGCTCCTCTTCCGCACGTGCGGCATCACATCTGTGGTCCCCAAACCGCAGGTGAAAAAAATACCAGAAGCAGCAAAGTTCAGTAGCTGCTCACATCCCTCAAACTCCCCGACAACCATCCGAAATTATCCTGGGGCACCCGGGACCTCAACCAAAGGGACCAACAAGTCTAATACCACTGTCCAAATATTGCCAATCCTTAAAACACCTAAAACAACATCGAAACCTCAAATTAACCATGGATTCAAGCCTAAGAACCCCAAATTTCCCAAAATATGCTTTTGATCAACAAGTCTATCAAATCTCGTCCGAATGACCTGAAATTTTGCACACACGTCACATTCAACACTATGAAGCTACTCCAACTTTCGGAATTCCATTCCGACCCTCGAATCAAAATCTCACTATCGAACCGAAAACTTCAAAAATCTATCTTTCGCCATTTCAAGCCTAAATTAGCTACGGACCTCCAAAACACAATCCGACGGAGCTAACGGAACTATCGGACAAATTTCCAACACTTAAGCTCTTACTTAGGGACTAAGTGTCCCAAAACTCTCCGAAATTCAAAACCGACCATCCCGGCAATTCAAAATAGCAGAAATAAACATGGGAAAAGCAGTAAATAGGGGATCGGGGCATAAATTCTAAAAAATGGCCGGCCGGGTCATTACAAACAGTGAGGTAAAAACAGTAGTAAAAGCCCATGAGGGTCCAAACAATCGGTACAAGGCCCAAACACGGCATTTAGCCCCAAGCACGATAATGTTTTCCAAGATATAGCAATATTAAATAGTTTTCAAGTAAAATACGCGACTTATTATTTGTACGGGATGGACCAAGTCACGATCCCCAGCGGTGCACGATCCCACGCTCGTCATCTAACATGTGCGTCTCCTCAAAGTAGCACAATGATGTGAAATTTGGGGTTTCATACCCTCAGAAAAACATTTACAATCATTACTTACCTCAATCCGGTTCAAACTCTAGACCGCGATGCCTTTGCCTCTCGAATCGGTCTCCAAACGCTCCAAATCTAACCAAATACTGATTTATACCATCAAAATATGCTATGTCAACAAAGCTCACTCGAAAATATCCAATTTATACCAATAATCCCGAAATTGGCCAAACTCGGCCCCCGGGCCCACGTCTCGAAATCTAATAAAAATCACACCAATAGAATATGTACACTCTCATGAGTTCTTACATACCAAGAACATCAAACTCGGAGCTCAAATGGCCCCTCAAATCCTCAATTTACACTCTCAAAATTCAAGCCCTAATTCCCCATTTTTAGGCTTTAAGTTCCACATATATCATGTTTAAACAAGTAAGAATCAACATAAGATCGAGTATTAAGTCCGAAATTCTTACCTCCAAGAAGTTCTCTTTGATTCCCTCAACAAGCTCCAAAATCGAGTAAAAAATTGTGAAAGCCAAAAGTCGCGAAAATGGCCTTTTAAACATTCTACCTAGCGATTTGAAATCCTTCTTCACGAACGCGGTCAAAGCCTCGCGTTCGTGAAGCACAAAATTCCGTTAACCAAAAATCCTCTTACACAAACGTGACATGCAGCTCGCGAACATGAAGCTTCAGTTTCCCAGACCATTGCGAATGCGTCTCCAAGCTTGCGAACACGAAGCACAACGAACCTGGACCCAGCTGCTCCCCTTTACTCTATGCGAACGCGGGAGACACATCGCGTTCATGGCGAACACTGGACCAAACCCTTCGCGAATGTGGGACCAACATCGCGAAGGCGAAGGACAAATTTTCCAGCCTCACTACTCATCCCTTCGCGAACGCAAAGGAAAAAGTTCTGCAACACACAGAGCAGAAAATCTGCAACTTCTCCAAACAAGATTTGGTCCGTTTAACCACCTGAAACTCGCCCGAGGCCCTCGGGACCTCAACCAAAAATGCCAACATATCCCATATCATCATTCAAACTTGTTCCATCCTTTGGAATGCCCAAAACAACATTAAAACACCAAGATCACATCAGATTCAAGCCTAGAAATTCCAAAAACTTCCAAATTCTGCTTCCCATCATAAAGTCTATCAAACCTCGTCCGAATTACCTGAAATTCTGCACACGCGTCAAAAATGACACAACAGACCTACTCCAACTTCTGGAATTCCTTTCCGACCCTTATATCAAAATCTCGCCTATCAACCGGAAATCGCACAAATTCCAATTTCACCGATTCAAGCCTAAATCTACTTCGGACCTCCAAAACACATTCCGATCACACTCTTAAGTCCCAAATCACCTAACATAGCTAAACAAATCATAAAAATTCCAATCCAAGATCATATAATAACAAGTCAAAACTTTCAAAATTTTAAGCTTAAAACTGAGAACCGTTCTTCCAAATTCATTCCACTCATCCTGAAAATCCAAACTGATGATTTAAATATGTTATAATACATCACACGGGGCTAGTCATGCTCGAGAACTGGCGAGCAAAGTGCAATAGCTCAAAACGACTAGTCGGGTCATTACAACCTCCCCTACTTAAACATACGTTCGTCCTCGAACGTGCACATAGTTGTTCCAAAAGCCAACAAGTCATTGTATAACCTTACCTTGCAGATACCCGGGGGTGATCCCATGTCACCCAATCTCATATAGGTCTGATAACATAATGAAACTGAAATTTCCCAATCCAACCTAGCCCATGAAACTTAGAACAACATTTCCACTTCTAAAATCACCTACAGGAGTAGAATCTCACATTTATGAACAAGCTGTAATAACCCATACCTGCAACCTCGAGTTCAATTACATGACAAACCACATAACTCAAACACTTGTAGCGATAACTGCTAATCACAGTAGTTGCTCAAAACATCTAAATTTTGATAATAAATATTTTATCAAATAAAGCCTCATTCCAATACTTCTGTATACTGTCAATGATAATGAAACACATAAGAAGTCATAACCACTCCTCAGATCAAAAAATTCATGAAGCCACTTCTCCCTTGGCAAGGACCATAGCAAATTTCTAAGCCGAACATCGATATTATCCTCCCAACATGCTGAACCAAATCCATTTGTATTCATTATGGATCCCAACAATCTCATCAAATTCCAACACAACTACTCTGATGACATGACGCACCAATACAATCTAAAGCCACAACTCATGCAATCCGCACACTAATAGGCAATAATCTCAACGTACTCAAATCATGAAAATGACTCAAATGAGAGTGTTGTACCGCAAGCTCACCAGTACCACCATAACACAATGCTGAGAACCCATCACACGTCATAGAACCAAAACACACGAATCTAACCCAAAGGATCATACCTCCACATAACCTCGCTCCAATGCGCGACCTCATCCAAACATTGGTCCACAGGAAACACCTCAAGTCACTATGCGAAAATCGACAACCACGTGTAATTTGATGTCTAGAACCAAAGAAAATCATCATAACCATGGCGAAGCAATTGACATAACATTACACAGACCCGAAAGGACACAACCGATGCATCATCCACCGAGCAATACCCAATACTCTTCCCGCTTGAATTCGACTATGAGACCCAATAGAACCACGCCATATGTGCCTATAACCAACAACTCATAAAGCCTCGCAACATGGAAAAGTAACTCATAGATCACCCCAGAACACTAATAAGTGCAACAACAATCAAATCAACACATCCGTCAAAAATACAACTCAGAGTCAACCAAGCTGACTCTATGTGGAACACACCTCCACATTGGCCTACCAATGAACCCTTATCAATGTGTTCCTAAAGCTGATTCTTCAACTCCTTTAACTGTTCCGGTGCCATGCAATACAATGTCCGACACAAAATCAATACCAAAATCAACAACCCTGTCCAGGGACATACCCAGCAGAAGAAAACACATCCGAAAAATTGCTCACCACCGAAATTGAATCATGGTAGGAGTCTCTGCACTTCCATCAATCACGAAGGCCAAATAAGAAAGACAACCCTCCCCAGCCATCTGCTGGATCTTCAAAAATGAAACCACCTTACTAGGAACATAATCTGTCGAGTCTCGCCAATCAATCCGTGGCATTTTCGGTATAACCAACGTCGTCATCTTAGCACAACAGCCTAGAATAACACAACAATGAGACAACCAGTCTATACCCAATATCGTATCCCAAATATAACATACCAAGCAACAAAGGATCCACTCGGGTTTCCAAATCCATACAGCACGCGAATCACCCTATCCGATCCTAATTCCACCATTCGAATACATACTACACCTCTAATACCCAATTATTCCACGAGAGGTACCCTTATAGTTCTTCTGTGCCACCAAGCAAACTCGAATATCAACAGCCGATCCAACACGAGAGTGCCGCAATACTAATAAAGTATCCTCAACTTAAACACATCGCCCTTCCTCAAATGTATACTCTCATCAAGCCATACAAGTTAGTAATATCATTTCCCTTGTCATCTGAGACTGTCCAAGATGCTTAAGAATTTATGACCTCCCTTTCAGAACTGAACAGTGGCCTTACATATGAAAACCTCAACCCTACACAATATACCGCATGTACCATGCCACCCCATGATAAATGTGAGAACTTCATAACCCACTACAATCCATAACTACTACATACTCAACCAGCCAAGAACCTTCAATTTGATCCATCTAGAAGAAAAATCACTATTCATCACATGCTCTTTACGCCAGTAGAAAATATACCTCTCTCACCGCAATGGAAACCATCAAGAGCTCTATGAATCCCATTCGTACAAAACTAAACTATCGGGACTGAATCGTTCTAACACAACCAAGCTATGCAGATCACCAAAATCCAGGAGCATTGCCACGAAACACCTACAGAAACTGATTACCTCGTAAGCTTCCAAAGAACTAATCATATCCTTACCATGTCGATCCGACCTACTACCAAGTACCACATTCAAAATACCTACCCTGAAGGGACTTTCTGCGAATCCAAATCCATTACCTTTACCTCCCTAATACTGATATATAGAATCCCATAATACAGAAATACCACGAGTCTTGACACCCTCCAATACAAACCTTATTTCCTAGCCAAATATACAACTTGAAAATCTCCAATTATTACACGTAAAATCTTGAACCCATTAGAACCATTCTAGAGAGTCATCCACTCTACTCAATTCACAATTAGATCGATCAAATAGACCGGACGACCAATGCTCCAATAGCACTCCAACACCACAGAGTGTAACCTCACCTTAATGTAACCAAGCAACTTCCTATTCTACGCATCGTACATCCATTACAAATAACAACCCATGTCATTCCATGATTCTCATACACCTATAAAGCATAACATAACCTTTATTGAAATTTCCCCTACTCGGGCCATCCTCGGTCTAAACCTCCGTAAGCCATAACTAATTCACCGATACGCCTCAAACTGTAACCATCATAGCACATAACTGTGCCATTAATTAATCAATATCAGACTCCCCCACTTGGCTCAAATCCATAGATCAAAACACACAATAACTCATAATGCATATACTCTATTACTTCCATAATACCGTGTTAAGATTAAACTAAATCCTTCATAAGCTCGTGCATCATAAACCATTTAGGACTTCAAATCTTTTGCAAATCTTGCATTC
>MU723848.1:3185-17114 GCA_026770625.1 Nicotiana glauca
ATTTGTGATCTTTATCATCTAGTCGCTCAAACCTGCAATCAAGCGCAACTTGTAAGCAATTCAGGACTAATCTATATCAATTTATGCACAAAGCTTAGGCAGAAAGGGGTATAAATCATGTAAAAATCACAGTTATCAATAAGCTGTTAGATATTATATCTTGTATAGTAATTAGAAATTTGATATCTGCTATTGCGCATTTGATCTCAAACGTGATGATCCAAATAACAGGCTATTCTTCTCTCAACAATATTTTTTCAAGCAATTTTGGGTGAAGAATGCTCAAAAGGCTGATTTGATATGTTTGCTTGTATGATATGCATTTACAGATATACTAAAATACTTCATAGATGAGACTGTACATACTTTTGGGTCATTAATGAAGCAGATTCTTGCAATTTTGCTTGTGTCCGTTTCTGGTTATAGACTTTTAGTTTCATAACCTCGCAAACTATTATCAGCTTTGTTGTTTGGCAACATTTACTTCCTATTGACATAGTTATTTTATAATTTCAGGTCATACAATTTAGCGGGTGGAAGATTTCAATATGACGAAGAGTTTCAGAGATTATTTGAAGATTGTTATTCGTTAAGATTAGTTATATAATGACATTAGCTATTTACTTCAAACAATATGAGTTATTTTTTAATGTTTTGTGATATTAATATTTTGGATTAGTACTTCCTTTTGTTTGTTAAGATTTAACGAGGTATACTATAGTTTTATGAATTAATATCAATATGTTTTATTATTTGCATTATTTTTTGGTTGAATGTAGTACCTATTATTAATGGTGGCTAAACTTACCGTTATAGCTTGTGAATTTTAGTACCAATTTAACAGGATTAAAACGTTTATACAGGGATATTGTAACCATTATATTCCTATTAAAAATGATTTTTAGCCGCAATTTAAATTGACTTTACTATCCACTAAAATGGACGCTAAAGGGTCATAATAAAACGTTTTTAGAAGAGATATTGTTGCCACCTTAATTTTCACAAAATAATTACCGCCAAATGTATGGACTTTTAGCGACAAATATTTTGAATTTAGCGGCTATAAAAATGGGCATTAAAGGTGCATTATTAGTCACTTTTAGAATGGGTTTAGCAGCCATAATAATTGTCGCAAACAATTACCGTTAAAGTAGATGAGTTTTAGCGGCAATAAGTCATACCTTTTACTAGATTTTGGCAGAAATGTCGCTAAAGGCTTTACCGACCCCGGCATCACCAGCTAAAGATCAATTGCCGGTAAATAGCGGCTATTGTTATTGCTGCCAATGCTAGTTTTTATTGCCGTCAAAGACCTTTTTTGTAGTAGTGATGCATTTATTCATACCGAGGTGATCGGTCCGGTCCACAAATAACAAGCAATATCAAGTATACACACGAAGGCACATCAATAGTCAATAATGCCATGCAAGATTTCAACAAATATACAAGTTCGTTCTTATTCCCTTTCAAGTCTCTAGCATATCCTAGGTGATCGTATTAACAAGATAATATAGAGATTTCTATAAATAAAGCATGGTGTGGGTCCTAAATTACCCGGAAGATTAGCATAGTAGTAGCTACACACGGACTCTCGTCACCTAGTGCGTACGTAGCCCCCGTAT
Organism: Nicotiana glauca; assembly: GCA_026770625.1. Taxonomy (NCBI): domain Eukaryota; kingdom Viridiplantae; phylum Streptophyta; class Magnoliopsida; order Solanales; family Solanaceae; genus Nicotiana; species Nicotiana glauca. The sequence continues at coordinate 4,808 of MU723848.1, forward strand.
TTAGCAACAATTACTCAATTATTATTCCTATGGGGACAATTCCCTCGTACAAGGTTATAAAGGAGACTCACCTCACTCCAAAGCGCAATTCCAATATCAAGAACAAGCCCAAGCCCTCAATTCGGAGCCGAACAATCACAAACTAGTTAAATGAAGTAAAAAGTAGTCAATATAGTCCTACAAGATCGAATTCTAACTATTTAAGTAATTTCCCAACCTTTTTCACAAGTTTCCTAAATTCCGACCCCCGAGCCCACGTGGCCGGATTCCGAGATTTTTTGAAGGAAGTTGTTCTCTATAACCTAAGGATCAATAATATATAAATTCTAGTTCATTTCATAACAAATTTCGTGGTTAAATTTTTATTTTGTTTTAAACCCTAGGTCTAGCTCAAACTCCTTTGATTTCACCTAGTTTTTAAGTATTTAATCTACTTAATATACATGTATTTAATCTAATAATGAGTGTTAACTTACCTTGAAGTGCTATGTTGAAATGCCTCCTTTGAAAGCTTCCAAGTCGCCCAAGTGTAGAGAAGAATGAAATAAATTGTCTTTGAGCTCGAATTAAATGAAGCTCACTACCCAGTGATTTCCGCACCTGCGATTAGGGGACGGCATCTGCGTTCCCGCACCTGCGGAAGAAGAGTCGCATCTGCAAAATTGGCTAAAAGGGCAGGAACCGCTTCTGCGTGAGACCCGCATCTGTGGCTGGGGAGCCGCTTCTGTGGCGGGGGAGCCATTTCTGCGGTCTTGTCCCGGATTGCCCCTGGCCGCTTCTGCGGAGTTCTGACCGCACATGCAGTCCCGCATCTGCGGCCCAAGAACCGCAGATGCGGTTATGACAGAAGCAGCAACTTCAGCCCCTTAGAAATTTTCCTATTTCACTCGAGCCTCGTCCGTTTCACGCTCGGGGCTCCCAGGCCCTGCCCGAACATACCAACAAGTCCAAAATCACAAGGCGAGCCTTCTCGAACCCTCAAAACAATCAAAATAATGCTAAATATTGGAATCACCCCCTAAGACCAAATGAATCAAACTATTGAACTTGAAGTTCTTAATTCTCTTCTAATGGGTCAAAACGCCCTTAAACTACTTAGATTGACACCAAATTTTACGGGAAAGTCTTAACTGATATTTCAGACCTGTACCAAGCTTTGGAACTAAAATTTGAGCCCGGTACCTAGGAAATCAATGATTTCTTAGTTTCTTTAATTATTTAAAACTTCAATTTAACAATTTCCAATAAAAATTCATTACTCAGGCTAGGAAACTCAGAATTCGATTCTGGGCATATGCCCAAGTCCCATATTTTTCCACGGATCTTCCCAGACCGTTAAATCCCGAATCCGAGTCCATTTTCCCAAAAAGTTGACCGAAGTCAAACTTGGACTTTTAAGAGAATCTTGAAGAAACAATTGGACACATATTTTTTTTACTCAAAACTCTTCCAACTCCCGAACCAACCATCCCTGTAAGTTATAAATTAGCTAAAGCAAGTGCGGGAAGTATTATTTAAGGGAACAGGGTTCTAAAAGGCAAAACGACCAGTCGGGTCGTTACATAAAAAGCCCAAAGGCAAGTGCTATCATTGCAAGCAACCTGGGCATCACAAGAAGCAATGGCCTGCCTATCTGGCAAAGTTGAATAAGCCTGGTAATTCAAATTTAAATGTCGTTGAAACTTGTTTAGAGGCTATTTCTACCATATTTTTGGTGTGTAGATTCGGGAACCACTAATCACATCTGCACTACTTTGTAGGGGTTTCAGGAAACGCGGCAGCTAAGTGAGAATAAAGTTTTTGTTTTTCAAGCCAATGGCGAGCTAGCACCAGCTTTAGCTTTAGGAGATTTTAGAGTTTCGTTTAGTAGTGATAGAGTTTTAGTTTTAATACATGCTCTCTATGTACCTTCTATTAGAAGGAATTTGATTTCGAAAAAAATTGATGTTGGTTGTAATATTTATTTATTAATAACTCTGTTGTTATTAAGTTTAATAAACATTTTGTCTACACTGCTGCTTGAGTACAAGACCTTTTTATTCTTGATATATCTCCTCATATGCTACAACAACCAAAAGAACTAAATAACATTAATCTACCACATAAAAGAAAACGTATTTTTGAATTGAGTCAAACTTATTTTTGGCACTTACGTCTAGGCCATATAAATCTAAATAGGATTTCGAGATTGGTCTCTAATGGACCTTTGAGTTCATTTAAAGTGGAGTCACTACCAACATGTGAATCCTGTTTAGAAGGCAAAATGACCAAGAGACATTTCCCCTAAAAAGGAAATAGAGCCAGTGATAAGCTAGAATTAATTCACTCTGATTTGTGTGGTCCTATGAATATACAAGCAAGATGTGGTTTTGAGTATTTTGTGACTTTCACAGATGATTACTCAAAATATGAATATATTTATCTGTTGCGACGTAAGTCAGAATGCTTTGAGAAATTCAAAGAATTTAAGAAGGAAACGGAGAAATGACATGATAAATATATCAAAACATTGCGATCTGATCGTGGTAAATACCTTTCTGTGGAATTTATAAAATATTTATCAGATAATGGAATTACATCTCAATTATCTTCCCTAGGAACACCACAACAAAATGGTGTGGCAGAATGAAGAAATAGGACCCTTATGGAAATGGTTAGATCAATGTTAAGTTATTCCGATTTGCCTTCTTCATTTTGGGGATATGCTTTAGAAATAGCAAACTACATTCTAAATTTGGTTCCTTCAAAGTCAGTACCTTCAACTCTAGTAGAATTGTGGACTGGGCGCAAGCTAAGTTTACGGCATATTCGGGTTTGGGGTTGTCCAGCACATGTGCTGAAAGGGAAAGTAGATAAATTAGAATCAAGGACAGAAGTATGCATTTTTATTGGATATCCAAAAGGAACAAAAGGCAGCTTGTTTTATTGTTCCAAAGAAAAGAAGGTGATTATTACGACAAATGCCAGATTTTTAGAAGAGGACTATCTAACAAATCATATTCCTAGAAGTAAATTAGTTTTATAGGAATTAAACAAAGGAGTAACTAAAGAGTCATCTCTAAAACGTATCCCGGAAGCCAGTATTGACATACCACTGCATTATCGAAGTGGGAGAAATGTCAATAGGCAGCAGATTGCATAAGAGCAATTGCCTGACATCTCACAACCCCAAAGTAGCAACCTCATATTGTTGAACAACCTGAAATTGTTATGCAACCTACACTCCAGGAAGAAGTTAATGATATCCCAGCACTGCAAGGTATGGAGGATAACATTGAGGCTTCAGTTACAGGAAATGATGATGTGATTCAACAACAAAATCAGCCTCCACCTGTAGTGACTAGTCGTAGTGGGAGAATTATTAGAAAACCTCTTCAGTTTGTGCTCTTGGGAAAATCTTATGATAGAATCCCTGAAGATCCTAATACATAACCTATTAATTACGATGAAGCATTACATGATACAGATGCTGATAAATGGGTTGATGCTATAAAATCTGAAATGGAGTCCATGTACTCTAATAAAGTCTGGAATCTTGTAGAACCACCAACTGAAGTTAAACCCATAGGTTGTATATAGATCTATAAGAAAAAGAGATGAGTGGAAGGAAAAATGCAAACTTCTAAAGCAAGGCTTGTTGCAAAAGGATTTACTCAAAAAGAAGGGATCGATTATGAGGAAACTTTTACGTCGGTAGCTGTGCTTTAATCCATTAGGATTCTCTTATCCATTGTGGCTCATTACGATTATGAGATCTGGCAAATGGATGTCAAGACCACTTTTCTAAATGGAAGTCTTGATGAGTGCATGGCACAACCAGTTGGTTTAATAAAAAGTGATAATGAGCACGTGTTGTGTAAATTAAAGAAATGCATTTATGGATTGAAACAAGCTTCTAGGTCATGTAACACTTGTTTTTATGCATAGATTAAGACATTCGATTTTGATCAATATGAAAATGAGTCTTGTGTCTATAAAAAGTGGAATGGAGATTGTAACAATCTGATCGGTCATTTTGAGCTCTAGCACATCGTTCAGCAGTCTGAGGCTATGAACAGCTTCATTTCAAGCATTATGACTTGTACGTATGGTCGGAATTGAACTTCGGGAAGTTCAGAGTTGATTTGGAAAGAAAATTCTCATTTCGGAAGCTTAAAGTTGGAAGAATTGACTAGGATTGGATTTTTGAGTAAACGACCTTGGAATTGGGATATGAAGGTTCCAAAAGGTTCGTATGATGATTTTGGACTTGGGCGTATGCCTGGATCAGGTCTTGGATGACCCGGGAGCATTTTGGCGCCTATTGTGGAAGTTAGCGTTTTGGAGAAAATTTCATAAGTTTGGCTTGAAGTTCATTTTAGTGTTATTGATGTCCGTTTGGGATTTCGAGTCTTTGAATAACTCTGTATGGTGATTCTGGAGTTGGGAGCGCGATCGGAAGTGAAATCGGAGGTCCGTAGGTCATTTTGGAGCCATTTGGATAAAGCTAGAAATTTGAAGGTTTTTGAGATGTTTGACCAGAAGTGGACTTTTTGATATCGGGGTCGGATTTCAGTTCCAAAAGTTTGAGTAGGTCCGTGATGTCGAATATGACTTGCGTGCAAAATTTGAAGTCAATCGGACATGATTTGATAGGTTTAAACATCGAAAATAGAAGTTTGAAATTCTAAAGTTCATAAAGCTTGGATTGGAGGTATTCATAATTTTAGCATTGTTTGATGTGATTTGAGGCCTCGAGCAAGTCTGTAATGTGTTTTGGGACTGGTTGGTGTAATTGGTCGGGGTCCCGGGGGACTCGGGATGATTTTGGATGGTTGACGGAGGGATTTTGGAGGTTGGATGATATCAAATTTTTTTGCTACTTCTGGCATTCCCGCTTCTGTGGAAATGGGACCATAGAAGCGGCGTCGCAGGTGCAAAGAGAAGACCGCAGAAGCAGTTTTTGGTTTGGTACAGCAGGCTCCGCAGATGCGGTGGTTTTTTTGCAGAAGCGGAACCGCATCTGCGAGCGAAGGACCGTAGAAGTGGAAAGTTTGGACTCTAGTGGAAGCAGCAGATGGTCCGCAGAAGCGGACCGCGGAAGCGGAAATTCTTCCGCTGAAGCGAAAAAGTGCTGGAGGCAGTGAATTGTTTTAAATTTGGGATTTGGCCATTCTTCTCCCATTTTTCACTTGGCATGGGCGATTTTGGAGAGCTTCAAGAGGGGATTTCCGTGATCAACGTCAAGGTAAGTTATCCTCAGCTATTTTGAGTTAAATATATCAATTGTGTATGGATTTGAGCATGAAATTGGTAGAAAACTTGAGGTTTGAGAGAAGACCTAGAAAACTAGTATTCTTGGATTTTGACCACGATATTGGGTATGGAATTTGGATCAAAATCATATGTTTGAGTTTGTTAGTTTATGGGTAAACTTTATCTTCGGAAAAATTTCGGATTCTGGGCACGTGGGCATGAGGGCGTTTCCATCAACTTTTTGATCGGGGTTAGGAATTGTTATAAATTGGATTATAATGAGTACCTTAGCATATATTAATGGATTTACATAATTATTGGCTAGTTTTGGAGCGTTGTGCATCAATTCGAGTCTTCGAAAGGGCATGGAATGCCCGTTATGGATCTTCAGAGCGAGGTGAGTCTCCTTTCTAACCTTGTAAGAGGGAATTGTCCCCATAGGTGAGTTAATTGGTTAGGTGCTCCTATTTGTGGGGGCTACGTACACACGAGGTGACAAGAGTCCGTGCGTAGCTACTTTTATGCTATTGTCCGGGTAGTCTAGGACCCAAAAGCATGCTATACTTGGATTAATTGTAAATTGATCGATATTTGAATTGCTTAAATCACCTCGAGTTAGTAAATAAATTTCCACAAAAGATTAAACTTCGTTTCAAAAATCTTTAAAAGAGAATTGGCTTTTCTATGGATAATTGTTCCTTGTTGACTACTTGATTGATCGCATGTGTGTGTTTAATTTTGGAACGGGCCGAACGCCTCGGCAGATTAAATAGATGCATCTATAGGCGCTCTGTCGACCCTCGACAAGTGCACAATTTATTTCTATTGGATCGGGCCGTCACCTCGGCATAATATGCGCATGCTTGCATTGCTTATCCTGAAACTTATTGAAGTTGATATTGCCTTTTTATGGCCTCTATAAACTAATAAAGATAACAAAAAGTAAATCTTGGAATTCCATTATTATTTGAGAAGGTGTTACCTATTTTCTTGCTCTATGAGTTATAATCGCTAGATAAATCCATGTTATCCTCACATCTTTACCATATTATTATTGGACCTCTAGTAAGTGTCGAAGTTGACCATCTCGTCTCTACTTCTTCGAGATTAGACGGGATACTTATTGAGTACACGTTGTTTTCATACTCGTACTACACTTCTATGCATTTTTGTTGCACGTGTATATGTAACTCTAGTGGCTTAGTGGCATCGCGACATGGTCGTCACGGAAACTAGGTGAGCTGTATTTTCTCGAGGCAACCCGCAGTCAGCAGAGTCTCTTTAATTAGCTATACTTATTTTTATCCCATATCGTGTTCCGGACAGTTGTTGTACTTTATTTGATTTCTTAGAAATTGCCCATGCACTTGTGACACCGGGTTCTGGGATAGTTTTGGAAGTATTTTGTAATAACTGTTTATCATTTAAATTTGATTGAGACAATTATCTTTTACATTACTAAATTTTGAAGGAAAATACTAGATTTCAAAAGTATTAAAACGAGAATTTGATTAAGTAATTTGGTTGGCTTGCCTGACAGCAGTGTCCAGCGCCATCGCGACCCTTAGTGAATTTTGGGTCGTGACAGAGATAAAGTTACATTTTTGGTTTTGTACGTAGACGATATTTTTCTCATAGGAAATAATATGAGCATGTTGAATTAAGTAAAGGAATGGTTGTCCTCACGTTTCGATATGAAAGACTTGGGACAGGCATCACATATCCTTGGGATCAAGCTTATGCGATATCGCAAGCAAAGGATATTAGGCTTATCCCAAGCACTTTATATTGATAATATTCTCACAGGATTTAGCATGCAAGATTCCAAGAAAGGGTTTCTCCCCTTTAGACATGGAATCTCTCTGTCAAGAGATCAGTCCCCAAAACGACTGATGAGATAGAAAAGATGAAGGCGGTCCCTTATGCTTCTGCTGTAGGGAGTCTTATGTATGCAATGTTATGTACTAGATCTGACATCTGCTTTGTTGTTGGCATGGTTAGTAGATTTCAATCTAACGCTGGTCGAGAACACTGGACTGCTGCTAAGTATATAATCAAGAACTTGAAGAGAACTATGGATTATATGTTGGTGTATCACTCAGGTGACTGATTCGGATTTCCAATCAGATAGAGACTCTAGAAAATCAACCTCAGGATATGTTTTTACCTTAGGAGGTGGAGCCATAAGTTGGAGGAGCATCGAGAAATCATGTGTTGCTGATTCCACCGTGGAAGCTGAATATGTGGTTGCATCTGAGGAAGCCAAAGAGGCTGTTTGGCTCAGGAACTTTCTGAAAGAGCTTAATGTGGTTCCTCCGGTTCAAGCACCAATTGTACTTTATTGTGACAATAGTGGTGCAGTTGCAAACTCGAAGGAACCAAGAAGCCATAAAATGAGTAAGCATATTGAGCGTAAATATCACTTAATTCGGGACATAACTCATAGAGGTGATGCAAGAGTGTTGAAGATTGCGTCAGAGGACAATTTGGCAGACCTGTTTACAAAGAGCTTGACACAGAAGATTTTTGACAAGCATGTAAAAGGAATGGGTGTTAGAGTAGTAGACGCATGGTTGTGAGTCTAAGTGGGAGATTGTTGGGATATACTATTAACCATGTTATTTAGATATAGTATTATATTTTATTCTTTATGGAACAATTATTTATTTTATTTATTCAATTTAATAAAGTACTATTTTAAATAGATCATTTGTTAAAATGTGTGTCCTTTTAGTTATGCAGTAAGCAATTTAGTGTATGGAGTCTTAGCTCATGCATAGAAGATTAAATTGTTGGTTCTCATAATTAATAAAATACGTCCACAATCAAAGATATAGTTAGACAAAATATTTTGATGATTGTAGCACAAAATTATAGTATAATTTGTCTTGATTATGGGAGTAGTTTTACTCCAACTTCTTGTGCTAGTATACTCAGTGTATATTGAACGGACCAAGTAGAGAAAAGATATTTTTTGTACTGAAAATATAAAACTTTTTCTCTAATTCATTAAATGAGCTTAAACTCCGAATTTTGATATGATTATTATGATCAGTGTGATTTGTTTATTGTTTTGATTTATCAAAAGGTACAACTCTATTTAGAGTTAGTATATGCCTAATAGATCGGACAATAATGAATAACATTTGTGAATAATAATTAGTTGATAGAATCCATGACTCAGCTTGGTTTGATGATACCCCTTTATGTAAGCTTATAAGTTTTCATGTGAAAACCCGGGCGGTGGATTTTGTATCCGTCACATGAAATAGTTTAAGCGGGATGTGACAACCCAAAGGGTAATCACTGGTTTTCTCTTTCATTCCGCACTTTCGAGACCTTAAAAACCTCACTTTTAGTTGTCTCGATTTGCGTACGCAATCCGAGCACATAGCCGGAAAGCTTATATATAAGTTCTGTGTGAAAAATGGTAAATTTCGATATTTATATGCATAATATTGACTTCGATCAATATTTTTGGTAAACGAACCCGGACCTGTGATTCGATAGTCTGATAGGGTCGGTAGAAAAATATGGGACTTGGGCGTGTGCCCGAAATCGAATTCCGAGGTCCCAAGCCTGAGAAATGAATTTTTCTATGAAATTATTTTTTGAAATTAATTAAGGAAATTGGAAATGAAAATTGATTAAAAGACTATGGTATCGGGCTCGTATTTTGGTTCCGACGCCCAGTACAAGTCTTTATATGATTTAAGCACTATCTGTAAAGTTTGGTTGAAAACGGACGTCGTTTGATGTGTTTTGGACTATAAGTTCCAAATTTGAAAGTTTATGAAACTTAAAAGAAAATCATGTGTTTTGAGGCTTGATTCTATGTATATAATGTTATTTTGGCGATTTGATCGTACGAGTAAGTCCGTAGAATGTTTTTGAGGTTGTGTACATGTTTGGTTTGGAGCCCCGAGGGCTCGGGTGAGTTTTGGATAGGCATCGAATTGCATTTTCTCATTTTTTCAAAAATCTAGTGTTCTCTAGTCCTGCAGGCTTCGCAATTGCGAAGCCAGCACTCGAAAATGCGAGCTCGCAATTGCGAGCATTTTATCGCAAATGCGAGACTTTCCCTAGGCAGCCACCTTCGCAATTGCGAAGATATCCATCGCAAATGCGATGCCCGCCTAATCCTCCTCCTTCGCAATTGCGACAGTTTTCTCGCAAATGCAAACCTTCCGCTTTTCTTCAGAGTTCGCAAATGCGAACTAGTCCTCGCATTTCCCAGATTTTGCAAGGTTCGCAATTGCGAACCCAAGTTCGCAATTCCCACATGTGAGGCCTACATTTTTCATACTTAGTCGAATTTTTACCTCATTTCTTCATTCTTTCAACTCAAACACTCTGTAGGCAATTTTCCAAGAAAACCTTCTTCCCCAAATCATTTGTAAGTCAATTTTTACTAAATTTCTTTAATCTTTATCATCATTAAATATTTTTTTATCTTAAAATCAAGGATTTCCATGGGTGAAAATGGAGATTTTGGGTAGAACCTAGGTTTTCTTAAAAATTGGGGATTTTGACCTCAATTTGAGGTCCGATTTCAAAACAAATCATAGATATGAACTCGTGGAGGAATGAGTAACCGGGTTTTGGTTCGAACCTCGGGTTTTGACCACGTGGGCCCGGGGGAATTTTGGGAATTTTTTAGTAAAACTTTGGGAAATTCATTTTCATGCATTCAAGTAGATTCAATTAGCATTTGGTGATACATTCAAGTAATTTGTGACTAGATTCGAGCGGTTTTGTGGTGAATTCGAGGGGTAAAGCTATACTTGAGGCTTGAGTGTATTTTTGGAGCATTCGAGGTAAGTGCTTGATCTAACTTTGGCTTGAGGGAATAGGATTAGAGTGTTATTAATTGCTAATTGCTAAATGATCGAGTACGGTGTATAGGCATGGTGACGAGTATCTATACACCGGTGTCTAGTATGACCGTGGGTCCTTGTTGTCACACCTCCTTTTTTACCGCTATTACTACACCTCGGAAAGGGATATAATAAAGGAAGGAGTTTTTTCCAATTTAAGGACAGTCGGAACGGGATTTATTTATTTATTTATTTAGATTCGCCACTTGGGAGATTAATGGTATCCCAAGTCACATGTTGAATCCCGAATCGAGGAAAGTTTAACTCTGTTAACGGTATGCGAACCAGAAATCCGGATAAGGAATTCTGTTAATCCGGGAGAAGGTGTTAGGCACTCCCGAATTCCGTAGTTGTAGCACGATCGCTCAACTATTGTATTTGTTTTTATCTGATTTCTATATATATTCCATTTTATGTGAATTTATTAATATTCCGCTTTATTATTGAATTTACAATAATTGCAACGTCGTGAAAATATATTTCGGACCACACCGTACTAGTACGCCTGTGGCCTTTAACATATTTTGACTCCGTTGAGATTTAGATTTGGGTCACATAAATGTACACCCGTACTTAAGAAGGTATATTATTATAAATCGCGCCTAAAGCATCTACGTCTATGTTAACTTTGGGAAAGACCGCGAAATTTGCTAAACGGTCCATCCCGATTCTAAGTATTTTGTAAATAATTATTGAGGGCTTGCATTTATTTGGTGAGGCTCGTCCCATTATTTTAATAAAGGTCAACCTAAAGTACTACAATTCTGGTTCAATAAACTGCCCTTTCGCGAACATGCCGTTTAACCTTGGCTCTCGTTGCAAGCCCAATATGCAAACATGTAAAAATAATCGGGTTAGGCCTTTTTATACGTTTAACATCATCCTCAGATTCGTTCAATTTGTCAACTTCAATTTAATTTGATACTCTATAAGCTGATCAGATCTTAAACTAACGAATTCTTACCAATAATTATGAAACTACAATGGTTAAAGAGCATAGTCAAGGCTTACTGAGAGTACGAAACTTACTATACTATCAGACTATTTGAGTTCAAAAAAAACAAAAAATGATGCAATTAAAATTGCCTTAGAGAATCATTTACATGTTTGGATTAAACCTAAGGTTCATGCTCATTTACACTCTATTTCAACCACTGTTCACTTTAACACATTAACTAAAATTGAAATCTGAATATAAAATGCAATTTACACAGTCCGTGTAATACAAGTTTAAATTGTTCAAATTATCCAAATCTCAACTATGGCAAATATGTATTTAATACTCAAACTATCGTGTTTACAAGGGAACTAACACCAAATCAACACATGCCCTATATCATTTCTGTAATATTCTAAACACAAATAGTTTACCAGTATTCAAACTGCTATTAAACTAATATATGAATACCTATTTAACTACTAATACGACATAACACAAACAAGTAAAACTCCAGAAGCAGTTTGAACCAATATTTCACTTCATTTCCACTTCCAAAAGAGATACATTGACTAGATTTGAATTGTGTACCTGTGATGAAGAACAAATGGAGATCAGATATGAAAATCACAAAGTTTAGGCTATACGTCACATTTGTAAGAATTCCGAAAGGGCATACCCTCGGTGTAGGTTGTCAATAGCCAATAGCACAGCAGCGAGAATACAGCAACAGGAATTTTAAAACTTCAAATTTTCTTCAACTATCAATCAAAAGTATAGCAATAGGAACCATAGTATTCATATGATCAGAAATTGTTAAATTTGAGTTCAGATTTATTCAACATTGAAGCCAGTAAACGTATGACTTCCGATGACTCAAACTGAATCAAAATTGGGGAGATCAATAGCTGAAAAACTGCAATTTGGTTGAGAATTCTCAATAGCACTGTGATTTTTAATTTTTTACTGATTTTTGTAATTTTTTTTTTTTTGATTTTTTGGAATGATTTTGGATCTAAATGAAGAAATTGAGATCTACAGGTAGAGATTGAGATTCTGAAATCTTAATTTCAGATCTGGAAGTATGAAGATATTTTTTTTTTTGGGATATTTTTCTAGGGTTCTAAAACTTCTGATTTATGGCTGAACTTGCCTATTTATAGACTCTGAAATTGGAGGGAAGTTTAAAATCAGAAATTACCTAGCAGTCCCTCATTTTTATCTTTTTATTCGACTAGATACAATCAATTATTTAAAA
>MU723849.1:6478-21343 GCA_026770625.1 Nicotiana glauca
CCAAAAGATGCGGTTAATACAGCCAGAACCACACCTGTAACCCAAGTCAATTCGCGAGGTTTTTTAAATCCGCTACCCAGCTTCTCTTAATGCCAAGTAGTAGAAAAACCGCTTTCCCGAGCTGGCTTTATCATCATTATTGCATACTCTTTCATATATATAGCGCAACCCAATTTTTATTTTTTACTTTTTTTTTTTGAAATGGAAATATCCACATTGTTCACAAATATTCATTTTTGATTTCAAAAAGCCCCTTAGCGCCCCGGGACGGGAGTGGGGGACGGCCCTACGCGCAGGCAACAACAGCACCGGACATCACGGGCCGCACGCAAAAGAAAAGAGAGGATAGCCAGAATTGTATTGAGGCCGCAGTACAACGGAGAGTTGTATGCTGCGTTCGGGAAGGATGAATCGCTCCAGCATCCCGAAATTTAATTGATTTATTTATTCCCTTTTTACATATGGAGGAAGACAACTTATATTTACAGGACAATCAACACACGGTTCCTTTATCCCCTTTTACCTTTCATGATAAATTGGCTAAACTCATAAAAAACAAAAAAGAAAAGGTGGGAGAGGGGCTGAGGGACGGCAAAGGTACAAAAACAAAAACTACATGTAAGAGTTGTGAAATAAACTAAACTAATGCCAACAATTGAATAAAGAGAGCTTATAAGCCAAATAATATATTCAATATAGACCAATCTGACCAAACTAAAGTAAGCTAGTAAGTCATTTCAACAATACGACAATAACACCAAAAACTGTCCATAAGAAAGGAATTGTTCCGCTAGGATAGAACACTAGACCTTCGGGTAAATTTGAACCCACTTGACCATCACTGCACAACGACTTTAATTCTTAAGCGGGTTCAATTTTATTTATATATGAAAAGTTATTCTGTTTTAGATTAAATTTATACCTATACGCGGTATAATTTTTTAATGAAGCGGGTTCATATAAACCTTCTTGACACCATGTGGGTCCGCCCTTGTTCAGCAGTGATGTAAAATGTTGACCTCTAAATTTCTAAAGCATCTTCTGGTTGCTGACTTTTTAATACAAATATCTATAATGTTATAAGGAATTTGAGACTAAAAATGAAAATTTTATTGAAATTATTCGAATTTACAAGCAAAACACAGGAAACGAATTAACTAGTTAAGAACAAAAGCTTCTAATCTCCATTGAATCCAAGCATTCACTTGTAGATTAATGGAAGTTATTTAGAAGAAGATTGAAGAAGAGAATGAGGGTGTTAGAGAGAGAAAGAGAATAGAGAGAGGATAACAGAATTTTTACCAGATCATAACTGCCTAATTGGCTAGGCCCAATTCGGTTATAAGCTGCTTCAGCTGGCCCAAACCATTAAGGGATGATATTAAATCTAGGCCCTTCATCTCGAGGATGCATTCCAGTTGTTTGATCAATAGTCATGTGCCACCTTATTAACCCTATCTTTGTATACGACTAAAATCGGAGAGTCCGATTTTATGGTCATTACGACGCTTTGTACGGCCGCCCGAGACAACTCGAGGCTCAGCTCGAGGTTCGACCCCGAGGGTTCTCAATATTCGATCTCGAGGTAGTGCAAATCGATGACTATGATGGACAAATGGGAAGTTCCCGAGACACGTGATTAAAGCTGACTAAGTCTATAAGGCTAGTTCAAGCCTGTACCGTGATATTAAATCGTTGTACCAGCCTCATATCTATGTAATAAATGCATTTGTACTATGTTGGGATTCACCTCATATATAAAGGGGACCATTATCATTTTATGATAAACAACATTCAATACAAGAACAAGAACATTCTCTGCTCTCTAATTTAAACACATTCTCCCTTGATTCTATTAATTATATTTATTATATTACTTGCATTTATTGTGTTTCATTAATTGTTCTTCATTTATTGCTCGTTATTGATCACAAAGAGCTCTCATCAAAGCTCTTAGAATCGTTTGTCCTTCATCGGCTGTCCACACTTGGCTCGAGGCCCCGATTCTCAACCACTCGGTTTGCTTAAACATACTACCTTCAAGTTCTCATCTTATTTTCTAGTCTCACACTTAGCATCTACTTCCTAACAAATAGCATAAAAATAAATCACATATTTTTAGAACCACAAAATCAAATCTAATTGTAATTACGATTTTTCAAGGTAAACAGTTTGGCGCCCACCGTGTGGCTTAAAATAATAGTGATTATTTTATTGCTGATTTACTAAATAACGCAAGTTATTCTTCACGCTTTTTTTTGTCCGAGAATCTTTGATTTCAGGTCAAAATATCTAACTCAGTGAATGTATATGAAAACGGTGGTCTTGAAGACTATGGAGAAAATGGTGTAGTTGTTCTGGGCATCGGTATACCACTGCGAAACCCTGAGGATGCGCCAGAGCCAATCCATGTAGATGTGATCTCACGCAGTGCCCAACATGTCGATATAAAATCCCACACTAATAGGAGTATACGCCAAGAAGACCAACAAGAGGCTCAGAAAACCTCAGTTCATGAGGAACAAGAGGTTAGCCTTCACGTCATTTTTGAAATGTTACAGGCACAACAGCTAGCGATTGCTCAACTGCATATGTTTTCAAAATCAAATAAAGAGAAAACGAGATGCTGTGGGAGTTAGTATCTCGCTTTCAAATGGAACGAATGGAATTACCACCAGTCTACGATGATTGGGCAGTGCAGGCCTTCACCCAAGGTTTGAACGAACGAAACTCGGTGGCGTCAAAGAAACTAAAGCAGAACTTAGTTGAATATCCCGCTGTGACTTGGTCGGATGTCCACAACCGATATCAATCAAAGTTAGGGTCGAGGATAACCAACTAGGAGCCTCCTCGGGCTCTGTATACCCCAGCAGGCTCCTGGGAAAGGAGCCGAAACCAAATAAAGAAAGGTACCAACCATATACTAAAGATAGAAGAAACGCCCCAAGGCATAACATAACCCGAAACGACCGAAGGACAGACCAAGGTCAGAATCCTTGGGGACTTGTGAGCAGAGCCAGACTGACAGACACGCAGGACTGATGGAGGCACCCCGCTTGTCTGAATACAACTTCAATGTTGATGCTTCAGACATCGTATCTACCATCGGTAAAATCAGGGACACCAAATGGACGAGACCCATACTATTGGATCTGCCGTAGAGGAACCCCAATTTAGTGTGTGAATTTCACAACACACACTATCACAGGACTGAAGATTGCAGACAGCTCCGAGAAGAAGTAACCTAACTAGTCAGTAAAGGGCACCTCCGAGAGTTCCTTAGCGACTAAGCCAAAACTCAGTTCCGGGAAAGAGAGGCAAACAGGAAAAATGAAATAGATAAGCCGCAACATGTCATTCACATGATCGTTGGAGGAGATATTCCCCAGGAACCCACTATCAAAAGAACAAAAATATCCATCACCGGGGAGAAGCAAACTCGGGGTTACATACCCGAAGATGCTCTCACATTCAGTGATGAGGACCTCGAGGCTTTGTCTCAACCTTATAACGATGCCTCGGTAATTTCTTTTCTTGTAAATACTTTTCAAATTAAGTGCGTGCTTGTGGATCCAGGTAGCTCAGCCAACATTATTAGGTCAAGGGTGGTGGAGCAGCGACTACTCGATCAAATTGTGCCCGCCTCTCAAGTCCTCAATAGATACAACATGGTGAGTAAAACAACAAAAGGGGAAATCACCCTACTAGTCAACGTAGCCGGCGCAACCCGGAATGTTAAGTTCCATGTAATCAAAGAAGACATGAGGTACAACGCCTTGCTGGGAATTCCATAAATACATTGAATGAGAACAGTATCATCCACTCTTCATCAAATGATGAAGTTCCTAACAAAGGACTGAATAAAAACTGTGTACGGAGAATAGCATCCGGCAAGAAAAATGTTCGTGGTGCACAATGTGTCAACGACATCAATGCCTTCAGTATCAAAGGAGCCAATGGATAAGCAAACTATGAAGTAGCAATTACACGAGATATGTTATCGGCTACATCCAACTAAACAAGCAAAGGATCGTACCGCATCCCCAAATTATACGGTTGAAGTATATCGAGGTTCGAAGTGACATTACCACTAAGGTATAATCGTCTCCTTTTTTATTTTACATCTTACATTAACCTATGTGCAGGTGTCCAACTGAAACAATCGAAGCACTTTTCAGGTTGAAGGCCTCAGGTTTTAAAGCATACGTTGCACTCTTTCCCTTCGATCGGATTTTATCCCGAGAAGGGTTTTACCGGTAAGGTTTTTAATGAGGCAACATCTATATGCTACCTAAGGAGAACTCAAAAAGTATCCAAGGCTTCTCTTCAATCAACCTCGAATACTAGGGGGCATCCCCCCGGAAGGCCGCCTCCTCGGAGAAGTCAAGATGTGCCAAAAAGGGTCTCGATAGGAAAACGATGGGCCAAAAAGTCGAATGAACCGTGTCTGTATAGAATAATTGAGCCTTTGATGATGAAAACATGTATACTTGTGCCACTTAATCAAAGAATATTTTCTCCTCCATCAAAACACTTTATGCTTCAAAGAAGTCTGTTATTTCTTTTATAATAAATGGCCCTAGAGCTAGAAATTTTGCGAACACTCGGGGACTGACGTCAAAGTCTCGAAGTCATATAACCTCTGAGTCGGAAAATTTGAACTCGTAAGCCCTTAATGAGGCAACACCAAATTTTCAAAAAATGGCTCTAGAGCCAAGGAAGTTTTCAATGTCTCCGGGACTGTCGTCGACTGTTACTCCATTGATTGGTCGAAAACCTGAGGATATAAGATCCCATACGGGAAACCTCGAGCTCATAAGACCTTCATAAGGCAATATCAAATCTATAATACCTCAAGTAAGGAATGTTAAAATTTATAAGACCTTGCGAAAGGCATAATCCTGATACTAAAGTTAAGGCTATATATTCGTACTTGTAAGGCCCCTAAAAAGGCATACCCTCGATATAAATTCCAAAACTACCTCACTCGGGGACTGAAAGGCTAAGGCCAAACACAATGACTATGATCACAAGGCTCCGGCCAAACTCACCCTACTTGGGGACGCCCGACCGTCGCTATAAAATCACAAGCCTTAAAATTACTTTGAAAAGAACCGGTTAATCAGGCTACCCTCGGCTTAAGCAAAAGAGCTTTGATCATATCAAGTCCAAACAACAGGCTTCAAAACCATTCAGCCATCGAGCGAAACGATAAGTGCTCATCTATCACTGCATAAATGGCTCACAATTGAGGTTCTTATCTAACTGTCGAAGAGTAGGGTGAACTCAAAAACTTCAAAAAGTCTTTAACGAGGGAAAAATAAAGCCTATATTAGAGGTCATACCAATCCAACGCGTAAGAGCCACTGTCACCAGCCCATATTAGAGGTCGTACCGACCCAACGCGTAAGAGCCACTGTCGCAAGCCCATATTTGAGGTCGTACAGGCCCAACGCATAAGAACCACTATTGCTAGCCATATTAGAGGTCGTACAGACCCAATGTGTTAGAGCCTAAGTGCCAACTTAAGATTCAAAAACTTAAGGGTCAATAAGCTCGAGCCGAAATCTGACTCGAAGATTCAGCCCGAAATAGTTAACTAAAAAATGCCTAAGGGCAAATGCGTAAGAGCCTACGAGCTAGGCCAACAAGCCTCGGGGCCGATTTAAAAACCTAAGGGTTTTTCCTCGGAGTCCAATTCACCTGGCCAATACGCGACAAACATATAAATTGAAGACAAAGAAACACATACACAAGCAAATGGAAATTCATGGAAGGAGAAAACCGAAAGGTTTCTTTATATATACACATAAGAAACAATGCAAGTCTACATTTACAAACGCTCTCTGAGAACCCTGTATAAAGAATCAAAAATAAAAAACCTAGTCTACTTTCCCCTCAGGGACTACGGCCCAATCAGCCTCTCCCTCATTATCTTCGGAATTACACACGAGGAACTTGGCGTCGTATTTATCCGCCTTGGCCTACTCAATCTCTTCCGAGAGATCGAAGCCCCTAACATGGATTTCCTCGAGGGTCTCCCTCCAGGATTCGCACTGAGCATATTCATTTCTTATGTTCTCCTGAACGGAATCCCCTCTCAACTTAGCTCGAACATCAGCAATGTTTTTTAAATAGACGTCCACTTTCTTGTCGGCCTTAGCTCGAATCTCTTTAGCTTCAACCTGGGCGTCCACGACCTCGGCCTTCATCTCCAAAAGGTCGGACTCAAGTCTTGCAATCCTGCTCGTCTGAACCGAACTATTTTCACGGGCGTTCCGGAGCTGTACCTCAAGGACAGAAACCTTGGCCAAAGCATTCTTCTTGGTCGCAATATGGGCATCTATCTGAGCCCTTAGCTCGCTACACTCATGCTTGGCCGGGCCAACCTCACCCCAAAGGCGTTCTAGATCCTCTGTCTTGCTCTTCAACTGAAGCATTAAAATATTAATCTCTGAGAATAAAAGAAGAAGCATGCATTCCTTCGAAGCAAAGGTTACCTATTTTTCAAGGTGGCTTTCATAGTTCATGCTTCGATTCGCCTCGTACCGAAGGTGCCTCAATTCTTTTCCCCTTTTATCACAAAGAAGCCTTTAGGGATTTCTCCCCATCCAAGGCTTTCCTCAACCTGGCTTCACAGCGAAGCAGCTCGGATTACATGTATATTATTTAGATAGTAAATATAAAAGTAATTTTTAATTTTGACTAATATTGACCTAAAAAGAGACTAACTTTGGTCGCTAATTATTCAGAATTACAAGTTAGCGACCAAAGTTAGCCGCTAATTTTAAATAAGATTTATTTATATTTTATAAAATATTTTAAATAATAATAAAATTATTAAACGTTACAACTGGATCCCAAATTCGCGACCAAAGTTGGTCGTTACTTGCTTCCCCTTTCATAGCCGACCAACTTTGGTCGCCAATGTTAAATATTATTTATTTATATTTTATAAAATATTTTAAATAATAATATAATTATTAAAACGTTATAACTAGGTCCACATTAGCGACTAAAGTTGGTCGCTAATTTCAATATTTCTTTGACCAATCAAGTCTGACCAGCCCGGTAAAGTCTTTAAAATAATTATTTAATAATTTTCTCCATATTAGCGACCAACTTTGGTCACTTTTTTTTACCGGCCAACTTTGGTCGCAAATATTTGGTTGGTAATTCCCAGATTTCTAGTAGTGTAATTATCATTTTCAAGGTAAACAATCTCCACTTTCCTAATTCACACTCTTCATTTCCCTTCTTAGCCGACATCTAACAATGGCAATTTTATCCATTTTGGCTTGAGAAGATCCACTTTACTATCCTTGTAAGGCTCAAAAACTGCCCCAGAAAAAAGGGGGTTGGAAGAGAAAAATAATAACTAAAGTAAAATAGACGGAGCAGCTGTAGTCAAGAACTGAATTGAAAAGAATAAATAGCTAAATCTGAAGTGCAAAGAATGTGAAAGCCTGAATATACAATAAGTTTCAGTCCAAGAAGACAAAAATAAATCTCTAGTTAAATAGTTTCTGATATGATGTCAAACCTTTCCCAACCCCTTGAAGAGAACTAATGGCTGCCATAGTGCGAAAATCGTCCGATGCTAAATAAATTGACAGTGTTTCCGGTCATGCTTGTGCCACTTCCCATGTTTTCTGTTCTAGTGAGCATCAAAATTAACTTACAAATGGTTTAAACGTACAATTGTTGAGAAGTAATCACACAATAATAATAAAGGAACAACAACAAAGAATTGCTTGGGAAACAATCCTAAACAGAAAATAGGTACAATTATAATAAAACTAAAATCAAAGTTATCAGCTATCAAAAACTAAGGAGAAGTGAAACACATGAACCCATAACATCCATATATATACCTACAGGACCAAAATCAAGAACTAATTTTTAAGAGAAACTAAATTAAGTGTATTTGAGATTATTATAGAAGTAAAGTGATCCTGATAGGCAGGAGCAAAGCCAAGTGGATCGAGAATATCTTTGGAAGAAGGAGAAGTAGAATTACAGGGCAAGTTCATCTACGCCCCATACCCATTTAATGATTTTTCATTCTCCATGTGCAGAGACATATGGGGAAAAGCTACAATGATATTTTCAATCCCAAAACAATCTAATCTGCAGTCCTGAACAGCGAAGCACCAAATCCTTAGTAGCTTTGGTCTTATTGGGTTCCTTTCCAAAGCATTAGCACTCATTACGAAAAAGAATAGCATATTATCTATTGTCTTAAGAAATGATCAGTTGAAAAACTTGTGCACATTCAACTAATTATTAAAAAGCTCCACAAACTTACATGTACGGTCTATGCTCTCATAAGAATCTTTCTACATGTTGTGGCAGAGCTAATTCCAACATTGCAATAATTCCAAAACGTAAGCAGCTTCAGATACTTTGAAGGTTATTCGTTTTCTTCAGTGAAGATTATAAGTTCAAGCGTAACTTCCTCTTTCTGAGATAGAACTGTGGTTGAACCAATCCATGAAGGAAACATCTGAAAATGAGCTATCAGATCAAGAGAAGGATCAACTAAATCGCAGCATCAATAAACCTAAGGTAGCTATGAACATAGAGGGGAAACCAACACCTCAACAACCAACACAAACAACGTAAGTTTCCATGACACTCTATTCCCTCCTCCTCCACCAATCAACCCCACCTTGGAAGCAGAATTCTTGAAGAAACTATCCTTAAAAGAAGAAAAATCCAACACAACCAAATATCCCTTTTTCATATTCATATCCACAAATGACAAACTAAGGCTATACTGCCCTGGGAAACAAGCCATTATTATTAATCTACTAGGAAAAAAATGTCATATACAAATCTTAAGACCAAACTAAACTCACTCTGGCAACTTGATGAAGCACTTCATTACTGTTCGACCTCTACAAGCCCTTCAACCTCAAATCAACCACATAATAATTCAAATGTAAACACTAATGAAGATGAGCAAAAAACACAATGAAAAACAGTCTCATATGGGAAAAACAAAGGCAACAACAAAATGAAAGATCACCAATTACCCCAAACTACGATCAAGAACCAAAACTACCAATTACCCCAAACCACGATCAAGAACCAAAACCACCAAAACCTTCCCAATACTACCCCCAAAGACACAATAAACCCAAACGGTCCTCATGACACTAAAAAACAAGCCAATGTCTCCAACCTACAAGACCAAATTGACCTATCAAAACAAAACCCCACCCTTAACCCACCCAATACTGCTAATACAAAGGCCAATCCACCCAATCCCACCCAATATCACCTATACCACAATATAGCAACCCTAACCAAAACTACTCTAAATTACCAACCTCTTACAATCATTTCCCAATACTCACGCCCCCCTGATAAGTTAGGAGAAATAAATCACTACCCTAATTCATCTTCCCTACACCCTCTTATTCGTAAAACTTTGTCCGAGAGCATACCTCCAAAATAAAACAACAACAACAAATAACAAAAAGTGAAAAATCATCATGAATCCTCCAACCTAAGCCCGACCTCGCACATGCATTCGCATGACCAATACTCACTAAGCATAAATAAGACAAATTAATCAAAAATGACCATGCAAACAATTATAAAATCTACCATACCTCCCTTACCCCAAAACAGCAATCTTACTTCCCACACTCCACCTCACCTGCCACACTCCACCTCACCTGCCACACTCCACTGCCCCATTATCATCACTACCTAAATAACCATCACTTAATATTCCTTCCACAGAACCTACAATACCACAAACACGTGATAATCCATTGCATGAATCTTACACTAGATCATCAACCAATAACAATGGTTCTTCCAATCAATCAATTGATAAAATTACATCTACTACATCCCCAACGATCCCTTCAAATACCACCCCATTAGTTAACTCCACTTCAACTCAAATCTCTAAAGTGCCTGCCAATACCTCACCAAACTCCTCCAATGTATCGAACACAAACCCACAGGAGCCACCGCCATCAACAAAGGCACAGGAGACAAATAAACAATATCAACATCAACCACTACCACCACCTTCCCCCACCCCACATAATCATTCACCACCAACTTCCCCATTCACATCAATGGACTCTATTCCCTCCAATCCGTTTACTATGAACCAACCATCACCTCTCCCACTACAAAAAATACCACCTTCCCACCACCACTCTCCAATAGGCCTATAACTACTACAAAATCATGTCACACTAATACTAGAGACTTCAGAAGAGAGGGCCTTCACAATTCAAGAAGGAGTACCAAAATAAATGCATCAAAATCAAGTCCTAGACCTAATCCATCAACAGGATATCACTCTTTGGCAAATACAGGAAATCTTCACCCAATTCCAACAATGGCAAGCCCAAGTACCCCACCACCCTCTTCGGTGGACTAAACCCCACAAAACAGGTTTTTGCCATGGTCTACTCATCCTCACCAACCAATAATAACCCCACCAACCTCCAATATCAACACAAATGTAGCCATTACAGCAATATGTGATCATCAACCACAATATCAACTCTCCACCTAATTCACCATAGCAGGAAAACCAAGCAGAAGAAGGCAACGACCTACCGGAGAATTTCATGGAATCCTTGATTTTGAACAATTTTCTGACGATCTCCATGTCATGAAATACAGAAAAAAGTACCTAATCTTCACCCCCCCCCCAACCTCCAAATAATCTCATTGAACATATGCCTAAACCCTCCTCAGTGAAAGAGAGATATGTCATGCTCATGATGCCAACCCTACAAGATAACTTACTACCAATAACCCTATACGATCCTACTCACTTACTAATGCACTTGGAACTATCATTGGCTCCGGAAGAGAGCTTCCCACGGCATGAAGGACTAATGAAGATAATGTTATGGAATTGTTGGGGAGCTCATAATCAAGAATTCCGCCGAAAATCTCAGGTTTTTGCTCACACGGAACAACCCCTCTATCCTGTGCCTCACAGAAACCAAAATGGCCGATCACACTGACCTGCTCATGGAGTTCAACTACACAAATTTAATCCAAGTTGCAGCCTAGGTCAAGCAGGAGGAATTGTCCTCCTTTGGCGAGAACATGAATTAGTTGTCAATTCAGTGGCAGTTACAAGTCAAGAGATACATGCCTATGTCCAAGTCAATGAAAAAGGTGCCCAACATCCATCAATTTAATATCACAATGAGAGGAAGTAATGGATTTTTTTTTATGTACCAATTTGGAAAGTCCAATGCAAAAACACACTCCCACCCCATCCTGTATTTTGAAGAATCGCCCTCAGTCCCAAACACCCTTTTTCTTACCTTCATGCAACTACCTTATTGTATCTTTAGGTAACTATCTTAATCAGCTTATGTATCTTCGTTCCTAATTATCAATAAAATCCTCCTTTTGGTAACAAAAAAAAATTAATTATTAATATTGTAAGTTTAGTGTGACACATAGCAATGAAATATTTTATGTAATATTATATAAGTAGCTTTTTGCAAAGCTTTGTGAATGAGAATTGTTCTAAAATTATTGGTTTTATTCATTTTGTATTTCAACTGATATTACTAATTTGGATTTATTTCTAATAGGATCCACAAAAGAGTATTTTTCTATTTGCAAAGCTTAAATCGAGAACTTTGACTAATGATGGAGGTTTAATACATCCAATCACACTCTTTAGTTGTAGAATGGAGCCAGTTAAATTAATAAATCTATGTTATTATTAGAATTATATTCTAGGTGAATGTCTATCTTTTAGAGAGCTTGTTACGTTGTGCCTAAGTCACTTTTCCCTATAAGTAGAGGGATTTTATCCCATTGTAAATCATCTCAAAAATTAATAGAATTCTCTCCATCTTTCTTTGTAATATTCTTATTTTATTTATTATTTTATTTCACGTTACCAGCACGAGACTCTATTGTCTCAAGAAGCTCGTTGAGAACACTATGCAAATATGGATATCTTTCAAAGCTAACGTGGATCACAGTTCAACTGTAAAAATATTATTTAATTAATTCATGTACGACACATACAATATTCAAAGAATAGAAATATTTCTCTCATTTAAGTATGTGTAAGGCAGATGTTACTACAATTTCTGACAATAGTAATTTAATTAAAGGCTCTGGAAGAGCTATTATAACTCTGCCTAAGGGAATAACGCTTATCATAAATAATGTAATATTCTCCTCCAAGTCCAGCAGGAACTTGTTAAATTTTAAAGATATCCGCCAAAATAAATATCATTGAGACAATAGATGAGAATAATCTTGAATATCTCACATTACCAAGAATGTCTCTAGCCAGATAAGGGTTATTGAAAAGTTCTCATCTTTGTCTTGTGGCTTAGCCTGTATTGGACAATAATTAGTAAAATTAAGGCACATTCTATTGTAAACCAAAAGGTTGCTGATTCCAATACTTTTGTACTTTGGCATGATCGATTGGAATATCCTGGATCAATTATGATGAGATGAATTGCAGAAAACTCAAATGGCCATCCATTAAAGAATTTAAATATTCTTTCAAATGATTAATTTTTTTGCACTTATTGTTATCAAGTCAAGTTAATTATTAGACCATCACCAACAAAGGTTGGGATTGAGTCCTCTGCATTTTTATAACGTATACAAGGGAATATTTGTGGACCGATTCACCTACCTAGTGGTTCATTTAGATATTTTATGGATTTAATAGATGCATCTTCTAGATGGTCTCATGTATTCCTATTGTCATCTCGTAACTTGGAGTTTGTAAAATTAGTGGCACAAATAATTCGATTACGGGCACAATTCCCCGATAATCTGATTAAGTCTATTCGACTTGATAATGCTGCTGAGTTTTTATCATAAGAATTTAATGATTATTTTTTATCAATTGGGATAAAAGTGGAACATCTTGTCGCACATATTCACACTCAAAATGGTCTTGCAAAGTATTTGATTAAATGTCTGTAAATGATAGCAAGACCATTACTCATGAGAGAGAGGTTGACCCACTTATATTTGGGGTGATATCGTCCAAATTCACACTTCAAATCAAAGTTATGAAATGTTCGATTACCATAGTAATACCTAACAAGGAGTTAGGGTCGAATTATAGGGAGCTATATGTGGGAGTTATGAGTATATATCGTAGTGTATGAGTTTGAACTATCTCAATTTACATTTCTACAAATTAGGGTTGTTTCTATGTCTATTTTAAACTAAGATTGCAAAATTAAGAATTGAAACTAGGAAATTGTTTTTGTTGTTTTTCAAGGATATGAAGATGCCTAGGGTTGTGACCATAACCTAGGTGTTTGCATAATGAGATAAAGATTTTTATGCTCATTTTATTGATTGGGGTATATTATAGCTCACAACACTATGTTTCCCACTCAATACCTCTCAATCAGAAAGTGGTTTTGCCCAATTTGACTTTCTCAAGACCAAATGGGTATCTACCAAAATGGTTGATAAGAGCTCAAGTCAGGTTTTAATATCTCTAGGTTGAACCCTTTAATTGGGTTAGTCAATTTCTCAATTGACCCAATTCCTTGTAAACTAGGTTAACCTAGACTAGGTTCATCTTTCTCAAGAAGATACTAAGTCAAATAGGCATGAATTAATATTTGAAACCACTAATTACACAAATAAAGCATAAATCAAACTAAATAACACACACCCATTCAAAAACAAGCATAAACTTAATTACCCATAAAGTTTACACACTAGGGTTGGGTTACAACCCTAGTAAAAATCTAACTACTCATGCTTGAAATTAAAGAAATAGAAGAAGAAATGCTAGTTAAACTCATATTACAAAATTAAAATAATAAAATCTATGTTAAACTATCCCAAAATATGGAAAAAAAAACTATTGAAAGAAGTAAAAAGAAATGGCTACTGTAGCTACTGATGTCAAAAATTGACCTAAAAATGTGAAACTCATCTATTTATATAGAGATGGAAATTTCGGACAAAAATACCCTTCGGGAGGTTCTGCGGCCACACAATTCCATATGCGGTTCGTAGAATACTTTAACTTGTCAAGAACTGGAAGTCAGCGACCGCATAATTCTGATCTGCAGTCGCAATGCTCTCTTTCTACGGTCCAAAGAATTGTAATTGTGGCCGCATCTTACTCTTCTAAGGTCCGCTCTTTTACATCGTGGCCACATAGCTCGTCTTCTGCGGCCGCACAATTCTTGTGTGCTCCGCACTTTTGGTGGACTTGAAATGCACATTCTCTGAATTTTGCTCCTGGCCTAGCTTTTGCGGCCGCACAATTCATGTGCGGACCAAACTTTGCACCTTTTTCTACTGACCTTTCCTTCATATTCTGTGGTCGCAGATGATATTCTGCAGTCCGCACATCTAAGCTTCTGTGCCCTTTTGTGTTGAGTTTATATTACTCCTTCTTGAGTTGGATTTCATATCGGGAGTTCGTCTTCCAATATTCCTGCAATTAAGCACATTTTATCAGTTTTCGGGAACACAATTAAACATTTTTAAACTAAAATAAAAGCTAAAAGATGTTAATAAGTAGTCAAAATTCCCACTTATCATGGGGTCATTCCATTTGCATGCAACAATGCTAATTCGTCTTAGACCGATAAATTATCATAAATATTCTCCATTGTAATTAGTTTTAGGTCATGAACCTAATATATCACATTTAAGAATATTTGAATGCACATTATATGTGTCTGTAGTATAGTCATAATGCATTGAGATGGGTCTTCAAAAAAGGTTAGGCAATATGTTGGGTTTGAATCGCCCTCCATTTCTCACTACCTCAAAACATTAATAGGAGATTTATTCACTTCTCGATTTGCAGATTGTCGATTCGATGAGACATTTTTCCAAAAATGGGGG
>MU723851.1:0-16450 GCA_026770625.1 Nicotiana glauca
AGTGGAGCGGGCTGCACGCCGCAGCGGGTACTAGAGTGTACCATCATATGCATTGCATTGCATTCATACATTTGTTTACTATTCGTTATTTGTATTATTTTTTGAGATTTTTTTTTGCTGTTCTGATATTGTCTGATCACTCTTAAAGAGGATAAATCTTAGATAGTGGTAACAGTGACACTGTATGATGTAAACGGGTCAGGTAACAATGGCTGACCAGAAACAAGAATATTGCCTGAGGGGCGAGTTTTATGAGCTCATTTCTGCATACTTGTTTGTGCCCAAGGGGCTGGCTTTTGTGCTGACTTGCACTACGTGTTTTCGCATTCATTTGCTTAACTGTTGGAAAAAGATATTTTCAAAAGAAGTTTTGAATTGAGTCAAGATATTTTCTAAAGTTTTTTTCACTTTTTCCCTGTTTTCTCAAAGGGTTACAGTGTACTATATAGCATGTTGATTTGCTTTACGTGGTTTATTGCTGCTCAGTTATTATTTACTCTTATTACCACTAAGTTGGAAGTACTCACTTTACTCCCTGCACCTCGCGTGCAGTTGCAGGTATTGTTCACCCAGTAGTGGGTTATTAGCGAACCGAAGGCCTTACTAAAGTAGTTGAGCAAGGTGACCGCCAGCGTTCGCGGCACCGCACTTCATCTTTAATTTTCTAGATTTTATTTTGTATATATAATATTGGCCCTATAGTAGTGTTCCTACTTCTTAGATGCTCGTGACTTGTGACACCCCGATTGGGTTATGTGGGGTTGTAGTCCTGATTATTATTGTTGTTAAGCTGTATCACTTTACTCAATAATGTTTAAATAATTTTAAAAAGGAAGTGAACTGGGTTAGTTGGCTGGCCTTGTTTTCACGAGAGGCGCCATCACGACCAGTGTAGGTTTGGGTCGTGACACATGAGGTAAGTAATTTATGCTTGCTTTGAGTTAAATACAAGGTTTATACATGGATTTAGGCATGGAAATTAGTATAAAAATTGGGGTTTTGGTGGAAAACCTAGAAAATCATATTCTTGGAATTTAGCCACGATTTTGAGTATAGAATTAAGAGAAAATTGTATATTTGAGTTCCTAAGGTCATGGGTAACCTTTATCTTCGAGAAATTTTGGATTCCGGGCATGTGGGGCCGAGGGCATTTTTGTTAACTTTTCATTCGGGGTTAGAAATTGTTATAAATTGGGTTGCAAAGTATAATTGAGCATATATTAATGGATTTATATGATCGTTGGCTAGTTTTGGAGCATTGTGCATTGGTGCAAGTCTTTGGAAGAATGTAGAATACCGGTTGTAGATCTTCGGAGCGAGGTGAGTCTCCTTTCTAATCTTGTGAGGGGGAATTTAGACTATAGGTGAAGTAATTGATTATATGCTCCTATTTGTGGGGGGCTACGTATGCACGAGGTGACGAGAGTCCGTGCGTAGCTACTATTATGCTATTGTCCGGGTAGTTAGGACCCAAAAGCATGTTATACTTGGATTACTGTGAACCCACTGATAATTTAAATTGTTTAAATCACCTTGAATTGGTAAAGGAATTTAAAAGGAGATTTAATATTAAATTTGCCCTGAAATGTTAAAAAAGAGAAATTGTCTATTTGGTTGATTATCCCCGATAAGCTCTTGATTTCCTACTTGAGCATGTATTTTATGTGTGTCTGCATCTCATGGATGATTCACGAGCAAGATATGTGTTTATTTATTGAACGGGCCGAACGCCTCGGTGAAAATAGATGCATCTATGGTTCGTGCCGCTCGACCCTCGGCAGTGCACAATTTACATTTCTGTTGGAGCGGGCTGTCGACCTTGGCATGATTTGCACATGTTTATCTGTTACTTGAAAATTGTAAATGTGGAATTGGCCCTACGTAGCTTGATATAAACTGATAAGATAATAAAGAATAGACTTTAGAAGCCCTTGATTTATTGATAAAGGTGTTTACCTATTTTTCTGGCTTCACAATCAGAACTTCTATACAAATCCATGATTATCCTCGCACTTATAGAATATCGCTAATTGNCTGGGTGTGGCAGCATGGATGACTCAGGGACTAGGTGAGCTGCATTGTTCGAGACAACCCGCAGCTAGTGTAGTTCCTTCCAGTGCTTTCTTATTATTCATTCCCTGTCCATTATATTTCGGACATATGATGTATTTTCATTTTTCCATATCGATAGTTGATCATGCACTTGTGACACCGGGTTTCTGGGTTATTTAAATTTGAATTCAAGTTGTGAACTTTTATTTATAAAAATGGAAGGAAAAACCTTAGATTTTCAAAAGTATTAAAAGAGGAATTAATTGATAATTTAGTTGGCTGGCCTGACAGAGATGTCCGGCGCCACCACGACCCTTAGTGGATTTTGGGTCGTGACAACATGGTATCAGAGCACTAGGTTCTCGTCGGTCTCACGAGTCATGAGCAAGTATAGTAGAGTCTCGTGGATCGGTGCGGAGAAGTCTGTACTTATCCTCGGGAGGCTCCTGGATTGTTAGGAGTACTTCCCTTCTTGATTTCCTTATTGTGCGATTCGATTCCTTTGAGGCTTATGCCTTTGATTTTTTCCTACTCAATCTTACGCGAGAGCTTGTTATAAATCAAAAATTGAAGGATTGTAATTGCACTACAAATGTGGTGCGGGATGATTTTCCCGGTATAGTTGATTGGACTGTTATAGTCGCATTATGGAGGGATATTATATTGTTTCAGCTCAGTAACGGAACTTCTACGAGACTTGAGGCTAGGCATAGGTTGCCATGATGCTTATGAGCAAATATTCCACAGTGTTGTTGTGATGGTGGGCCGTTTGCCCACGTGTCGGGGCAGTGAATGAATTGAAGGGAGGTTTACTCAGCGTGTAATCAAGGGATTCAGTATTTTATTCCCGGCAGGGGAAAGTCAAACGAATTGAGGATGGTCAGAAGTGGACTGGTGGAAGTAATGAGGCTTGGTATTTGCAAGCGTGGTTGAGCTTTCTTTTATGAGGGGGTGTTGTGGTCCTGATTGAACGTACTAAGTTATTGGTGTTATAATCTACTGCAACTCGCCTTTATGGAAGGATATGGTGAAATAATATTGGAGGTAGGACTGTCAAATATCGCATGGTGCGTGGTTTAGGATTGAATCGATATTTCAAATGTTGACGGTTCGAGAAAGATGACCTTTGGAACGGTTTAAAGTTAGCAGCAATGGTGGATTCAAGTGCCAAGAAGATAGATTTCATTTAAGGCAACAATTGAGCAGCAAAGTATGAGGAAGGACATGTGGGAAGTGCCAGGCGGTGCTTAAAATTTCTAGAAGGCCAAGTATGAGGAGCAAGGTCGAGTGACCGATTAAGGATATGAGTTCCGCCAAAGTGGGAGAGTGGCGGGTGTTGCATGTGGGCTTGGTAGTAGGAAGACTACACGCCTTAAGGAGAGTTTGGATCGAATTGGGGATTTTAATGATTGGTGATCGAAGTCTGCGGGTATGATTTGAAGTATGGGCTATTATGCGGCAGAAGATTTATATGGAGGAAAGGAGCTGCTTGAAATGGAGAAGGGTGTAGCATAACCCTGAATTTGGAAGGATGTTGCCGCGCATTTAATTGATGTCCGCAAGGGGCGAATGGACTTGCGCAACTGGAAGGTGAGCTCGGACTCACGATGGGCTATTGGTGTCATAGTGAATGTACCCCGTGCAGCGGCATGGGAAGATGTCGGGAGGTGATTCCCCTAGGTGGGTTATTCCCCATGAGCAGATTAGCGGTCGCGTGGTTGGCGAAGCTTCTGCAAGGAATTATATTGGTTGTTCAACAAAGAGATCGGTCGTGCGAATGTGGATAAAGACTCAGAATATGAAAGATGGGGATTTATAGGAAGATCCCGAGAGATTTTGATAATTGGTGGCGTGAGTTTAAGTCAATAAGAGGTAAAAAGGTCGGGCGAACTCAAGAATGGTGAAATGATGGCTTTAAGCTAAGTAGGAGAGTCCCACCGCTTATGATTGGGCTGTATGATTAACTACTTGCATGATTTCTGGTTATTAGCATATTGATGGGTTAATTCAGCTATGAGAAAAGACCATAAGTAGTAAAATGAGCGGAGGAATTATTAAGGATGTGCTATGGTTAGCCTTATGGGCTCATGTTCGAACTTGGGAAAAAATTTAAGATTTATGCCTAGTATAGAAATGGGTTAAAAGGGGAGTGACTCTGCCAGGTGCTTCATTGAGAGGGTATTAATGTGCTAGAAGATTCAGGGAGCTGATTATATTCAGGACCAAGTCAGAGTGGGTGGCTCTCTATAATGGTCCTAGTGAATTCAGAAGTTAAAGTGTGGTGCCCAATGATTTCAAGCCTACGAGTACAGTTAAGAATCAAGCTTTGTAGCAGCTTATGAGAAGGTGCCCAGGATGTTCTATGATATTTTGACTTGTGGCATAGCATTTGAGTGATATGGAATAGTTCGTGGGAAAGGAGACAGCCTGGTCTCGTGATTTAAGGTCACTCGGGGCAAGTGTAGATGGAGTATGTTATGAGTTAAATGGAGTTAGTCTTATTTTTAAGGCAAGCAAGGAGGAATTGGAAGAAGGTAAATTGATTAGCCATAGTTGAATTGGCATATTGGGGCCAGTGATCAGTTCGGTCTGCGAGATCAAGTTATGTGTATGATTTTTGGCGGTACGTGTGAGGCCTGTCGGCTGCCGTGATTGATGATTTATCAGGGGCATTCTTCTGTTATGGCTTGTTAAGTAGAAGTGGATTCCGGAAGGGCTATGGTGGCTTGGACCACTACTTGCAGATTTGCATATTCTACAGTTATGGGAAATCACCTGTGTATTTCTATGATTCTCCTGAAGTGAGTTAAGTGCAAGGTTCTTACATGATGAAATGTGAAAATATTAATGAATTCAGAGTATGATGAAAATCGTGTCATATTGTATATTGGCACGTTGGGTGTGGTGAGAGGTATGGAAATATGAAGTGAGGATCAAGGTTGCAATTCGGTGTTGACAAGGATGTCATGGGCTCGGATGAGCAAGGAAGGGGTTGAATGATTAGAGTAAATTGGTATTGTCTTCAGCGTCACCTGAGATTGGTGTTTTGTAACGAGGGCTTGTATCATGGTTAATGATTCTTGATCGCTTATCAGCATAGTGCGATCGGTGGGTTAGAGGTAAGACCCAGTTAATTATTATGGTAGATTGTGGGAGTGGGTTCCACAGGAAGATTGCATAAATGTGGCACGACGCCACTTGATTGATTAAAGATATAAACCAAGTATGAAGAATTGTGATGATATCGTTAAATTGAGAATGGATGCCTGGAGGGCACTCAGATTCTGAGTTGTGGATTGTACTCCGGTTATGATGGTTGTCATTGTGTGTTACGAGAGGTGGGGAATTAGTATGGACCTTTGAAAAGTCATTGGCTTAATTTGATATGATCAGGATCAACTTGAGGTCGGTGGATGGATTTAAATGTGAATTTGGGCTTTATATCAGGCCAGTTGTGTTCGTTCAACGGGCGTTCCTTATGGAGGAACAATCGGGGTGTTATTTTGTCATCAGCTGTTCCAGGTAATGATGTAATGCGCCGTATGAGTTGTGAGATGACTTGGTAAATTTTATGTGTTGAGGTTTCGCGTGGAAATGACGCATTATGAGCAAGATGGCTCTTGAGATTCAGACTGTATATCGCACCTCAGTTGTGCTCAAGTTTTGTAGCTTACCGTTCTATATGTCCCCTCAGGGATGGCATTATGCACTTAGCATGCTTGTGACCTAGATTCGATATTTTATCGCAATGAGCAAATTAGCTTGATGTGTATCTCCTTATGTGAGTTCTACGTGTGCATCGGGTGGCACACCGCATGGTTATATGTGAGGATCGGGTGGCACGCCGCCATGGTTATATTGTGAGTATCGGATGGCACGCCGCCATGGTTATGCTGTGTGGATCGGGTTGCATGCTGCAACAGTGTGATGATGAGTGTAGTTTTCTATATGCTAATTTTGTATGTCCTGCTTCCTATTTTCTAAGGAAAGTCCGTAGTAGTGCGGGAGTTAGGTAATTCCTTCAAGAGTTTAATTTGCTGTTTGTGTTGTGTTCGGATTGGTGGCCTATTGGCATATTGTGGCGTCATATGAGACTTGTAATCGCATTTGGAGTGGCTTATTGTCGAGCAGTTCGTACTAGGTAAGATGAGATTGTGGGATTTAGGATCAGTGCAGTTTGATTATATGAAGTATATTAAGGAGTGAAGATCATTATTTGTTTCAGAATGTGGTAATGTTTCTTGTCAGAAGTATAGACTCGATGGTTGGTTGACTCGGCAGTTGATTATAAGTTTCGGCATCTCATCCGTCGTGGCGGTATTGTAATAGTTAGAGTAGGACCTATGTAGGTCATGAGGTACAATGGGAGCATCGTATTCGTGGAATTTCGATTAATTCAAACAGAAATGATTGTGGACCTATGAGTAAATGATGCAAAGTGTGAATTCAGTAGAGTTATGCAGTCATGTTTGAGTACAGCGTATAGTAATTGATACGATGATCGTATGTTGGAAACAGGCCTGGCATAGAATTCCGGATGTTGGAATTGGGCTCTAAGGCTTATTTGCTTGAATGAAAGGGAATATCTTAAGAATTTATCGAGCCGACGTGCTCAGATAAGTTGTGGTAGCACAGGGAGGTGCATGAGAAGTTAAACATCAATTTCAGACTACTTCAGTATAGTTCTCAGCACGTTCGAGGACGAACGTATGTTTAAGTGGGAGAGAATGTAACGACCCGACCGGTCATTTTGAGCCCTAGCGCATCGTTCAGCAGTTTGAGGCCATGAGCAGCTTCATTTCAGGTATTGTGACTTGTTCGCAAGGTCGGAATTTAAATTCAGGAAGATCGGAGTTAAATTTAAATGAAAATTCTCATTTGAGAAGCTTAAAGTTGAAAGAATGAACTAGCATTCGATTTTTGAGTAAACGACCTCGGAATCGAGATCTGAAGGTTCCAACAGGTTCGTATGATGATTTTGGACTTGGGCGTATGTCCGGATCGGGTTTTGGATGACTCGGGAGCATTTTGGCGCCTATTGTGGAAGTTAGCATTTTGGAAGAAATTTCATAAGTTTGGTTTGAATTTCATTTTAGTGTTATCGATGTCCGTTTGGGATTCCGAGACTGTGAGTAGCTCCGTATGGTGATTATGGAGTTGGGAGCGCGATCGGAAGTGAATTCGGAGGTCCGTAGGTCATTTTGAAGCCAATTGGCTAAAGATAAAAATTTGAAGGTTTTTGAGAAGTTTGACTGGAGGTTGACTTTTTGATATCGGGGTTAGAATCCAATTACAAAAGTTGGAGTAGGTCCGTAATGTCAAATATGATTTGTGTGCAAAATTTGAGGCCAATCAGATGTGATTTGATAGGTCTAAACATCGAAAATAGAAGTTCGAAATTTCAAAGTTCATTAAGCTTGAATTGGGGTGTAATTCATGGTTTTAGCGTTGTTTGTTATGATTCGAGGCCTCGAGCAAGTCCGTAATGTGTTTTGGGACTTGTTGGTATGATTGGTTGGGGTCCTGGGGGCCTCGGGTGGATTCCGGGTGGTTAACGGATCGAACTTGAAATTTGGAAGAGAGCTGAAGGCATCTGGTTGCTGGTATTTTCCCTTCTGCGGTTGGTTGACCACAGAAGCAGCATCGCAGAAGCGAACGGGGAGCCGCAGATGCGGTTTTTGGTCCAAAGCTTGAGGAACACATATGCGGTCTAAATTCCGCAGAAGCGGAACCGCATCTGCGGAAGGGGCATCGTAGAAGCGGAATAGGGCATGTTGGAGAGGACCGAAGATGCGGTAAAAGTTCCGCAGAAGCGGGACCGCATCTGCGGAGAGCGGATCGCAGAAGCGAAAATGGGGGGTTCAGTGGCAGCCACAGAAACGGCTTGCGAAAATGGGGAGTTCAGTGGCAGCCACAGAAACGGCTTGTTTTTCTGCTAAAGCGGAACCGCATAAGCGGTTATATTTCCGCAGAAGCGGAAGCAACTGAGGTAGTGTAATATTTTAAGTTCGGAGTTGAGCTCATTTCAACCCCATTTTTCATCCATTGGAGTCAATGGGGAGCAGCTTGGGGATGCCATTTTCGTCACTTGTCATGAGGTAAGTAATTTATGCTAGCTTTAAGTTAAATACAAGGTTTATACATGGATTTAGGCATGGAAATTAGTATAAAAATTGGGGTTTTGGTGGAAAACCTAGAAAATCATATTCTTGGAATTTAGCCACAATTTTGAGTATGGAATTAAGAGAAAATTGTATATTTGAGTTCATAAGGTCATGGGTAACCTTTATCTTTGAGAAATTTTGGATTCCGGGCACGTGGGCCCGAGGGCATTTTTGTCAACTTTTCATCCGGGGTTAGGAATTGTTATAAATTGGGTTGTAAAGTATAATTGAGCATATATTAATGGATTTATATGATTGTTGGCTAGTTTTGGAGCATTGTGCGTTGGTGCAAGTCTTCGGAAGAATGTAGAATGCCGGTTGTGGATCTTCGGAGCGAGGTGAGTCTCCTTTCTAATCTTGTGAGGGAGAATTTACCCCATAGGTGAAGTAATTGATTATGTGATCCTATTTATGGAGGGCTGCGTACGCACGAGGTGGTGAGAGTCCGTGCATAGCTACTATTATGCTATTGTCCGGGTAGTTAGGACCCAAA
The DNA here is from genome assembly GCA_026770625.1 of Nicotiana glauca. Taxonomy (NCBI): domain Eukaryota; kingdom Viridiplantae; phylum Streptophyta; class Magnoliopsida; order Solanales; family Solanaceae; genus Nicotiana; species Nicotiana glauca. The sequence continues at coordinate 8,710 of MU723851.1, forward strand.
AGCATGTTATACTTGGATTACTGTGAACCCATTGATAATTTGAATTGTTTAAATCACCTTGAATTGGTAAAGGAATTTAAAAAGAGATTTAATATTAAATTCTCCCTGAAATGTTAAAAAAGAGAAATTGTCTATTTGGTTGATTATCCCCAATAAGCTCTTGATTTCCTACTTGAGCATGTATTTTATGTGTGTCTGCGTCGCATGGATGATTCACGAGCAGGATATGTGTTTATTTATGGAACGGGCCGAACGCCTTGGTGAAAATAGATGCATCTATGGTTCGTGCTGCTCGACCCTCGGCAGTGCACAATTTACATTTATGTTGGAGCGGGCCGTCGACCTCGGCATGATTTGCACATGTTTATCTATTACTTGAAAATTGTAAATGTGGAATTGGCCCTACGTGGCTTGATATAAACTGATAAGATAATAAAGAATAGATTTTATAAGTCCTTGATTTATTGATTAAGGTGTTTACCTGTTTTTCTGGCTTCACAATCAAAACTTCTATACAAATCCATGATTATCCTCGCACTTATAGAATATTGCTAATTGACCTCTAGTGAGTGTCAGAGTTGGCCATCTCGTCTCTACCCATTCGGGATTAGGCGGGATACTCACTGAGTACACGTTGATTACGTACTCATACTACACTTCTGTGCATTTTTGTTGCACAGGTATGTATACCTCTAGCAGCCTACTGGGTGTGGCATCATGGATGACTCAGGGACTAGGTGAGCTGCATTGCTTGAGATGACCTGCAGCTAGTGTAGTTCCTTCCAGTGCTTTCTTATTATTCATTCCCTGTCCACTGTATTTCGGACATATGATGTATTTTCATTTTTCCATATCGATAGTTGCTCATGCACTTGTGACACCGGGTTTCTGGGATGGGTTTCAACGGGTTTGTACTAATTGTTATTATTTAAGTTTGAATTCAAGTTGTGAACTTTTATTTATGAAAATGGAAGGAAAAAACTTAGATTTTCAAAAGTATTAAAAGAGGAATTAATTTATAATTTAGTTGGCTGGCCTGACAGAGATGTCCGGCGCCACCACGACCCTTAGTGGATTTTGGGTCGTGACAGGGGATATGAGAGTTAAAAAACTGAGGGACAAGAAGAAAAGGGAGATGTGAGCGATGAAGATGATGTATAACTACCTAATGATGGCATGATTGGGGTAGTTAAGAGGATTATGACTATCAATTTGGGAAGCAATAGTGAAGCACAAAGAGAGAATATATTCCATACTAGGTATGGATAAAGGGAAAAACTTGCTCTATGATCATTGATAGTGGTAGTTGTGCTAATGTGGTGAGTTCATACTTTGTGGAAAAACTAGGACTTGCATGCATGAAACACCCTACTCCCTATAGACTCCAATGGTTAAATAATAGTGGTGAACTAAAGGTAAACAAACAGTGCATGATTTCCTTTAATGTTGGTAGATATGAGGATGATATTCTTTGTGATATAGTACCTATGCAAGCTTGTCATATATTACTAGGTCGTCCTTGGCAGTATGACAAGAATGTTTTTCATGATGGGAGAAAGAATAGATATTCTCTTAAACTAAATGGCAGGAAATTTACTCTTGCACCTTTATCTCCTTCTCAAGTGTTTGAAGATCAAAAGAGATTAAGGGAAACAATGGGAAAACCAAGGGGAGGGATAAAAGTGAGCTTGAGGAAAAGGAAAAGAAAGAGGGCCATGAATTAGAAAAAAAGAGAGATGGCCGAGAGAAAGAGAGAGGGGGCAACAATTTATGAGAAGAGATAAAAAGGGGTTCGAATAAAAAAATAGACAGTCTTGGTAAGAGGAGAGAGGCTAAGAAAAGAAAAAAAGAGAGATTCTATATAAAAGCCAAAGAGTGTTTAAATGCAAGAAAAGAGGGGTTGCCCATAATACCACTTACTTACAAAGAGGCTTTGAATAATTCTGAACTGCTAACTTCTTCTTTGCCAAGTAGTATTTCTTCTCTTTTGCAGGATTTTGAAGATGTCTTTCCAGAAGATATTTCTAATGGATTGCCACCTTTACGAGGAATTGAGCATCAAATTGATTTTGTGCCTAGATCACAAATCCCAAATAGACCAGCCTATAGGAGTACTCCAAAAGAAATAAAAGAACTTCAAAGGCAAGTTGAGGAGTTTCTTGAGAAAGGCTTTGTGAGAAAGAGCATGAGTCCTTGCTCTGTTCCCGTCCTATTGGTACCCAAAAAGGATGGAACTTGGAGTATGTGCTTGGATTGTAGAGCAATAAACAAGATTACGGTAAAGTATCGCCATCCTATTCCTCGTCTTGATGACATGTTGGATCAATTACATGGATCCAAAATCTTTTCTAAAATTGATCTAAAAAGTGGTTACCATCAGATTCGAATGAATCCTGGAGATGAATGGAAAACTGCTTTTAAGACCAAATATGGGCTTTATGAGTGGTTAGTTATGCCTTTCGGCTAGACTAATGCACCTAGCGCTTTCATGAGATTAATGAAACATGTTTTTAAGAATTTTCATGGAAAATTTGTTGTGGTGTACTTTGATGAAATCTTGGTCTTTTCTAACACTTTAGAAGAGCATGTAGAACACCTAAAATAAGTTTTTGAAATTCTTCGAAAGCAATTTTTATTCGCTAATCTTAAAAAGTGTACCTTTTATATGGATCGTGTGATTTTTCTGGGTTTTGTAGTTAGTTCTAAAGGAGTTGAGGTTGATGAAGAGAAAATCAAAGCAATAAAAGAATGGCCTAAACCTAAGAGTGTAACTGAAGTTAGGAGTTTTCATGGACTTGCTAGCTTTTATAGGAGGTTTGTGAGAGACTTTAGCACCATTGCTTCTCCTTTAACTGAAGTTATTAAAAATGATAAGATTTTTAAATGGGGGAAAGAACAAGATGATGATTTTAACTTGTTGAAAGAAAAGTTATGTTATGCTCCGTTGTTACAATTGCCTGATTTTTCTAAATCTTTTGAAATTGAATGTGATGCTTCTAGCAAAGAAATATGTGCTGTTTGATGCAAGATTCTAGACTCATTGCCTACTTTAGTGAGAAGTTACGTGGAGCCACATTGAACTATTCCACTTATGACAAAGAGCTATATGCTTTGGTAAGGGCTTTAGCCACGTGGCAACATTACTTGTGGCCAAGAGAGTTTGTCATAAAAACTGACCATGAATCCTTGAAATACTTGAAGAGTTAAGGTAAGCTTAGTAAAAGGCATGCTAAGTGGGTTGAATTCATTGAAACTTTTCCTTATGTAATTTCTTACAAACAAGGGAAAGAGAATATTGTTGCTGATGCACTTTCAAGAAGGTATGTCTTAGTTTCTACGCTGACTTCTAAATTGATGGGTTTTGATCAAATCAAGAAACTTTATGCTAATGATGTTGATTTTGGAAAAAAATTTGCAGATTGTAAGTTGGGTAATTTTGATAGGTTTAATATCCAAGATGAGTTTCTCTTTAAGGAAAATAAGTTGTGTATCCGTAATTGCTCTTTACGTGAAGTATTTGTAAGTGAAGCACACTGTGGAGGGCTTATGGGATACTTTGGGCTCCCAAAGACATTAGACATACTTTCTAAAAACTTCTTTTGGCCTGGAATGAGAAAAGATGTTGAAAGAATGTGCACACAATATTTGGAATGTAAACAAGCTAAATCTGAAGTGTTACCACATGGTCTTTACACACCATTACATGTTCCTACTTCACCTTAGATTGATATTTCTATGAATTTTGTGTTAGGTTAGCCTAGAACAAGGTATGCTAAGGATAGTATATTTGTTGTGGTAGATAGGTTCTCCAAAATGGCTCGTTTTATTCCTTGTTTAAAGACTACTGATGCTTCACATGTTGTTGATCTTTTTGTAAAAGAAGTTGTCAAATTGCATGGTATACCTAGAACTATTGTTAGTGATAGGGATGCTAAGTTTTTGAGCCACTTTTGGCATGTATTTTGGGGAAAGTTAGGCACTAAATTGTTGTTTTCTACTTCTTATCACCCACAAACTGAAGTAGTTAATAGAACCTTAGGAAACATGTTGAGGGCTGTTTTGAAAGGTAAATTAACTTTATGGGAAGATCACTTACCTATGATTGAATTTGCTTACAATAGAACAATCCATTCTTCTACAGGTATGTCTCATTTTGAGGTTGTTTACGGCTTTAATGCCTTTACTCCACTTGATTTATTATCATTACCTACTAATGATATTGCTAATCTTGATGGTAAGACAAAGGCTGAGATGATGGAAAAAATTCATGAGCAAACAAGGCTTGCAATTGAGAAGAAAAACCAGCAAACTGCCTTGAGAAAGAATAAGGGTCGAAAACAAGTTATTTTTAAACTTGAGGATTTAGTTTGGGTTCACTTTAGAAAGGAGAGATTTCCTTCCAAAAGGAAATCAAAGCTGCATCATAGAGGAGATGTCCCCTTTCAAGTCCTTGAAAGGATTGGAGACAATGCTTACAAACTAGACCTTCCTGGTGAGTTTCAAGTAAGTGATACGTTCAATATTGCTGACTTGTCTTTGTTTGATGTAGGATCAAATTCGGGGATGAATTCTTTTCAAGAAGATGGAAATGATAGCATCACTGATAAGGATAGAGTTTTGGAAGCTCCAAGAAGGCCATTTACAAGATCTCAAGCTAAAGAATTGCAGACTAAGGTTGCTGGACTTCAATGACAAATAAAGAAGCTTCTAACTATAGAGGAAGTGCTGAACCCAAAGGAGAAGAATTATCGAAGTTTTACAATTGTTTGGTGGCTCAAATTGAAGTCCAAGTGGAGGAAGATTGGGTCACCAAATCAGTGCTTGAAGTCTACCAAATGAGCTCAAAATGTGCTTAAAAGAGGTCCAAAAGAAGGTGTTACAAAAGGAGCCCAATTAGAGTCCAAACTAATGGCCCAAACTAGTTGTTTTAAGGCCCAAATCTGCCCCAAAGGGTCTTGACCGCCCCCTCCCCCCAATTGTAAGGACTTTGTATGCCTTACCAACTATCCCACCTAATTGTAATGACTTTGTATGCCTTACCAACCACCATACCTAATTTTAAGGACTTTTTATGCCTAAGTACTCCTATAAATAGGGAGTTCTTCTCATACACAAGACACTACATTATTGATTAAGCATATCATACTTTGAGAGTTCTTTTGAACCTTTGTTACTTGTGCTTTGAGATTTATCTTTCAACTTTTACTAGTTCATAGTTCAAGATAGTAAGATTACTTCTCTTCTATGATATCTTTAATTCCTTTGTGGTATTCTTAGAAGGCGATTAATACTAGTTATTAATTGTTGTCTCATATTACTCGTAAAGCGGTCAAGATCTGAATCTATTGTTTTGATTAGCTTTTTATGTAAAGGCGTTTGATTTCTTCTATAAATCAAGACGTTGTTACTTTGATCTTGTAAAGGCTATAGAACTTGTGTTCTTGGAATTCTTTCCTTTAATTTTTCCCATATCCTTTATTTTTATCTGTTTAATTCTAGTTGTTTAATTCCTTGTTGTTATTGCTTCCGCATTTACTTCTCAAATTCTTACTCTATTTTAGATTCCCGACCTAGTTGTTATCAGGATCTATTAATTAATGAGAACAAGCAACATAAGAGAATTTGTAAAGAACTTTCTAGTTCTTTAATATTTACCTATGTGAATTCTCTTTTATTTTTGCACATCATAATTAAATTAACATGGCTAAACCAATTATGCCAACTGAATAATTTATCAATATTGATAAATTTTAGATTTACACCATGACATGTGCAATTATCAATAAACTCTAAGTTTATTATGCTATGAGTTTTTATATCAATAAATATCTACGTTATTGTGGTATTTTTTTATTTGTGTAGTACACATTGAAGAATAAAACGGGTAACTTTTTACATACATATTACGATGCTACAAGTTGTAGTAATACAAGATATTAAATCTTTTCTTTCATTTATAGTTTCAGCATAACCAACCGCTTTCACGAATACTTCGGAAACTCAATAAGTTTCTTTGATACTTACTACAATATAACGCCTTATTGAAACTTAATTTTGTTCCTCCAAAATAGTAATAATTGGCTTTTCCAGAGCTCTCTATTAATTTTGTGCTACCACATATTCATCAACATCCATATGGTAAATATCTCTTTTAAAGAGAAAGTTATACCATTATAATTATGGCTAAAATTATATGCAAGATTTGTTTCTTGCATTACCGTTGTCTTTTAATAGTCACATTGCCAAAATATCTTAGCGTACAATAAGTACGTGACCAATGATCATTTATGCCATAATAATGATATTATTTTCTTATTTTCCCTCACACGTCATTCTAGAGGTGAGTGTGATATATTCACTACCACTACCATGTTCATATTCTTCCAAGAATGAATAAGTATTCATAAATCACATGTTGTCCCATTCACATCATGAATGGACCATAACCATCTATATGTGCTTTACAAAATCTCATATCAAATCGATGACAAATATTACTTTTACATAGTGAAGGATTATTTTGAGAACTCTTATTGTTCACATCACCACAATGATGACGATTATAATTTCGTCTATTGCCACGTCCACATCTATTGATACATTCATGGTAATAATTTTGTCTTCTTTCAGACGTATCACATACTGCTATCACATTCTCTTAAGGGAATGAGAATGAAACAAATTCAATGGCACGGGTTTCTACTTCTTGTGATTACAGTCATATATGAATTTGATCATGATAAGATATAAAAAATTTACCACTTCGCGTGGTTCTAATTTCTTACAAGCTCTATTAAAGTTCTAATCAAAATTTATTGTCTTTTCTTGTATTTAAAATTAAATTAGAGAATGTTAAGAATTTAAAAGAGAAAAATAAAGTAAAATACTTACCTTAAATCCAGAATTTAATCATGAAGGAAGTTCATGGAACAATTGACAATCATTGTGCTCAATTCCAAAGCTTCTGCTCAATTGGTTAGAGTCTCGTGCTGATAACATGTTATAAAATAATAAAAAAAAGAAAAAAAGTATTGCAGAGAATGTAAAGAGAGAGAATTTTTATTGATTTTGGAATAAATTACAATAAAATAAAACCCCTCTATTTATAGGGAAAAAGTGACTTAACCATTAAATGACGATAAAATCTTTCTATACATAGACATTCATTATAAATAAAATAATATTTATAACAAGAAGATAATAAAGACAAGACGACATCAAAGAAAGAGAATTTCACTGTACAAGGCAAAACGCAACTACTGATCTAAGCTCTCAATTCTTCCTTTTTGCGGTACTTAACTGATTTATTAACAATAACAATAACAACTACCTAGTATAGTCCCACAAAGTGGGGTCTGTGGAGGATAATATGTAGACAGACCTTACCCCTACCCGAAAGGGCAGAGAGGTTGTTTCCAATCGACCCTCGGCTCAGGGAAGGAAAGGAAAAACAAAAACAAAAGAGCATTAGTAACTCCAGCGGAAATCGCATAAATAACTCTTTAAACATAAGAACCATAAATAAAATGGCATGCAATAATATCAAACAGTAACTACCATAAATAACTACCATAAGGGAGACACATCCAATACACAAATCATCTATGGAGAGCCCTACCAAGCCCCACCCAACCCCGGAAAAGGAGTATAAAAAATTCTAGAAGCCCCTATCCTACAACCCTGATACTAGACCTCCAGACTTTCCTATCAAGGGCCATGTCCTCGGAAATCCGCATTCTAG